>SKCR01008834.1:0-130520 GCA_019454045.1 Zanthoxylum bungeanum | reverse complement strand
AAATCGCTTTCCTCAAGAGGAAACCTTTTGGAGGATGTTTATAACATCTTGTCGGTTTCGTCGTACCAAAACTAGCAAACAAGGTTTGCAGGTTATTCGATCCATGTTTGGATTGAAGCAAGCATATGTTCTTGGAATTGTCGTTTTGATGTAATCATTATAGTCTATGATTTAATTCGAAACGCAAAGAATCTTGTGTATATAAGAAGGTTAATGGGAGCGCATTGACAGTGGCTGTCCTATATAATAATGATAATACGTCATTTCTTGGAAATGATATTCCCAAAATAACAATCGGTGAAAGCTTGGCTTTCGAGAAAATTCTTCGTAGAATTCTTGGGAGAAAACAACATTTATTCAAGGAATAAAGATCTACTGGGATAGATTAAGTTGTTAGAACTCTCCAAGAAATCGTACATTGAAAAATGTACTTGACCTGGTGTCTCATACGCTTTGAGCATATGGATTCACAAACAGGCCAATCCGAGTGATAGTCACTGGATTAAAGTTAAGAACATACTTAGTATCTTAGAGAACTAAGGATGTTGTCTTAATCTGTGGAGAAGGAGAACTTGAAGTGACTGGGATCACTGTAGCAAGTTTCCTAACCGATAAGACGACTAAAAGTCGCAAACGGTACTACAAAGTTTGAATAACGGTACAGTGAGCTGGAAATCTTCCAAGCAAGATACTGTTACCGAATAAACAACAAATGCAGGTTAATTGCTGCAGCTGAGGTAGCAATAGAAGCCTTCTGGGTCGATAAACAAATCTAATTAGATTAGATATAATTCTGTTAGCAGCTGAGCTAGGCGTCAGCACAGGCTAAAGAATTAATGGTCTCATCAACGATTCAAATATATACTTCGACTATTCATCTGATTCGTTCGGATCATACATCGTGGCGATGTGATGATCGTATAAATCGCATGGACTTAGAGAGTCCTACAATATGAAGTGCACTCGTTGAGCACTTGGGTAGCTGATGATATTTGATAATAAATAATATTTGATATTATAATTATTAATTAAAATAATTAAGTATTATTGGATAACATTAATTATTTACTTTGACCCATTTGGATGATTTTTATTAATCAAAATCACATATGGGCTTTATAATTTCATAAATATCTCTATCATTGAATGATATTTTGGTAATTATTAATACGTAATTATGTGCATTTGTCTTGATTTTATTGGATTAAATCAAAGTGGTAGACAATAAATTAATTCAATTGTTAAACTTTGTCTAAATTTAATTGGATTAAATTAAAGTAATAGACAAATTGTTGGGTTTCTATTAAGTCCCATGGATCGATTTCAAGCAAGAAAAATATGTGTGAATACTCGTAAAAGTATGGCGGAAACATACTTACAACGATCGGCTTTTGCGACGCGAGGAACAAAAAAAATCTTCAAGCTTTGGCTCCTTGAACTCTCGGCTTTGGGCTCCATTTTTGTCCTCCATTTTCGGCCATGGTGTCCTCCAAGCTCCAAGCTTTGGGTTGTGTATTCCATGCCCAATGGTGGGTTTCCCTATCACCATCATACGACTCCTAAAGCGTGCTAGCACCTCGGAAATTTTACCGCAAAATTCCATTTGCTTCTCCTTGTATTCTCGGCAATTGCAGAAAAAAATAGAAGAAGAAAAATTCCCATTGGGCATGAGAGTGGAAGAGAAGAATGAGAGAGTGAGATGTGTTAGGTGGTTAAAAATTGTAAAATTATTTTCCAAAAATCTAATACCAATTTTGATTTCAAAAAGTCCAAGCATTAAAGCCAACAACCACCTCCATCACTATTCACATCAAAAGTGACTAGACATCACATCACTCAAAGTGACAAGTGATTTGACACTTGATGTGACTTGTGGGCCGTATGCACCTGCAAACACTCTCGGGCTCAGGTTCGCTGATTCCGAATTAACGAATTTTGCGTTGCGACGTAATTAAATAATTATGCATAGAAAAATTACTATTCACGTCGCTAACGAATTAATTCTAAATTAACTCGTTCGCCCGAATTAAAATCTAATTTTAATTTCGCGTCGAAATCCAATTTCGTATAATATATCGAATATATTATTTTATCGATTAATTCCAAATTAATCGTTCTCTCTCTTTAATTAATATTTTATCCTAGATAAAATATCTTCGTAATTAATCCCAAATTAATTCTCTCTCTTATAATTAATCCCAGATTAATAAAGTGCGAGTCATACGTCATCGGTGAATCTTCGGGAAGCGACCCATGAGATCCCCGGATATGTTGGTAGTAAATCCGGTCGTCGGACTATCCGAACACGTACGTACCTAGTACTACGTTTTTACCGATTTACAAGACATGGTTGGCTTCTAGCAAAGCACCGTGCCTACCCAATTCTCCAGAAATATTCTTACTGGAATATGTGATCTATATCATGCGTAGTATACGTAGTATTGCGTATTTCGATCCAGCATCGGATGTCACGTGCAAGGCCTGGGGCTGGAAATGTGTCTGCCCCGTACGAAGCACATATCAGATCTCTGGTAACTAGTCTCTATAATCGAATAAACATGACCTAGTCATAATATCCCGATAGCTGCAGCATATAAGAGAACCAGTTTCGTATCCTACATGATCATCATCTCCATTATGACTAGAGTGATACTTCCATCTCGACATCACACCCAATACACTACGATTCTCAATATACCCAGAAGAGGCGTACACATAACCTATTAAAGCCCTGGACGACCAAAGCCAAAGTATATTGATTGTCGCAAGTATTAGAGGTGCAAGTCTCATGTTAAGACCAAATACACCTACCCTGATTCGGACTTCCATAGACACATAGTCATACTACCAATGGAATTCCGATGGGTCTATCAAGAGCGAAGCTGTTTCCGTACCATCGGTAAACACAACCTCATATCACACTTGCATAAGTATCCAATACTTAAATACATGAGAATTATGCCGTTATTCTCCCACAACGCGCACAAGTGTAATACTAGTCTATTCCGCATTATCGATGTCCAATCTCGATAATACTACGACTAAGGATATTTAATGATTAAACCTTCGTGGATTGATACTGTCTCATATCATCTCAATCCGAAACTAATCATATGGACCTTCTATCATTTATACATCTTGGTAAACTAATTACAAATGATAAAAGAGCAATTTCCTTTGTCACATAGTTAATTTGTACAACAACACTATAATCTGTACAAATAGTGATGCTATGGGTCATAACTGTCCAACACATATGTGATTAATCAACCTAATTATACATATTTGGACAAATTGGATTAAGCCCACTTAAAAGTTGATTATAACTTTTATTAATTAAAAATTACATAAGTTTTGATATAAAAGGCAAGCTTGAGCTTAAGAAAGTTAAGTTTGTGAAAGCTAAAACAAGCAAGATTTAGAAATATTAGCCTAAGTAAAATAAGTGTTTGGAGAAGCTTTGGAAGTTTTCCACAACATTTGAACAAGGAAAAATTAAGATTAGATCTTGGAATCAAGCTTGCTAGCATTGGAATCAAGATTGGCTATTGGAGTCAAGCTCGCTAACTTTGAAAGTTCTTTACAACATTTCAACAAGGAGAAGAAGATTGGATCTTGGAATCAAGCTTACTATGTGAGTTTGATCCTCTCTAAAGCTATGTTTTCATTAGTGAGTTATTTTCATTAATGAAATATATAATGATGTATTATGTATTTGATACATAATAACATAGCTTGATGTTGAAACTAGCTAATGAACTGTGTATGGATGTTTTGGAAGCATAAACACAATATGCTTATGATTGAGTCAAAATGTTAATGTTGGACATGAAATTTTAAATTAGAGTTTCGAACTCTAGATGACATCTTGGAGCTATGACTACCATTTTAGAATCATTTAACCACCTTTGAGTGACTTAGAATTGTTCATGAGTCACTTTATTGTGGGATTCTATTTTGTTTTATGTTTTGATTCAAAAAGTACATATATGTATTTTGAATACATGCATGTTTGTTATATATTATGTGTTGATGTTCGTTTTGATGTTAAAATTGGACTTTTAGGTGTATTGAAGAATTTGGAGAAAATTGAAAGTGTTTAAAATTGAATTAAAGGCAAAAATGCTCTCTGCCAATATTTTAAACAAGTCAGCGTCGCGCACTGATCTTTCAGAGCTTCGAGCGTCACGACTCTCACTCTTGCGCTTCGTGACACTGCATTCGTAGATTGGGCGTTGCGGCTCCCAAGCCCGAGCGTCGCGACACGCCAACAACTACTACCCTTGAGCATTGAAATTTCATTTTCCTGATTCTGGAGTTTCCGGACTTCGATTTGGTCCTTTTTTTTTCTTACGAGCTCTTAACAGAATATGGTATTCTATAAAATAATTTTTTAAAAATACATTTATCTTTGATATCCATAAGTAGACCCACTTTCGCTGCAAGGGATACCAATCCGACCCTAAGGATCCCACATCCGCCCCAACAGAACACTTGTGCTTCAAATCTATATACTAAGGATAAAAAATGAAACAACATCACTTATGTGAATGTTGTTTTGACCTAAAAACCTAAAATCCCACAAAATATATTTGTTGGACTAACATTAATCAAGATTGTAGTGTTACACAAAATAGACGCAACTCCAATAGTGACCATCAAGTTGGTTCTTGAAGATCAAAGTTATACATATATATATACATATATATATTGATGGTGTTTTTTTTGTGACAAGTATTTTGAACAGTACGACAAGGGTAGAGATGAGGTTTTACTTATTTGGTAAGATCGGATGTTCAGAGGGTTTTGGGTTGTTCTTCAGCCAAGAAGGAGTCCGGACACAACTTCCCGGGTATAACCGACCAGAGCACATAGTATGGTACAGATTCAGAGACCGACCACATCACAGTAGAGATAGACCACAGTAGACCGGTGGCTCGGTTTGGGTTTATCTTATCTCGGGTCAGGAGAGGAGCAGTTTGGGAAGCTCGGCATATCACTTGACCGACCTCTTGAAGACCGACAGAAGATCAGAGTGGTTGTAGTTTCTTTCAACACGTGTCATGGTTAGAAGACTTCTTACAGGCTGTCATCATTATTGTTGCGTATGGCAGTGGAGAAAACAGAATAATGTGACAGACCGTCAGGCGGGAGGTTTACTTTCGGCGAGGGCAGACCTGAGGTAGAGAGCCCGTCAATTAGTCGGAGACCTCACAGGAAACGTCATAAAGTTGGAGGAACAATATTACACTTTCTTAGTATATAAATATAGGGTAATCTCATTTGTATATGTTGGGTTTTTCGAATAGAAAACTTGTAACGAACAAACACTACATGTAAAACTCTTTCAACTGCTCGGCCACATTCAAACCTCGCTCAGAACAGGTCGGTCGAGCTCGTTTTGGCAATAAAAACAAACCCCACCGTTTTGTGGCCGTGGATGTAGGCTGGATTCGCTCCGCCGAACTACGTTAAACTCTCTTGTCAATCTGTGTGTTTTTCTCACCTTTTACTAAATTTGCCTTTGGTCTCCCCATAACCAAACAAATTAAAGGTTAAAGGAGGATTGTCCCGGGAGCACTATCCCGATATTGCCCCTGAGAATATATATATATATATATATATATATATATACACACATATATATATAAGCTTAATTCGAAAATATAACAATAAAAAGTTCTAATTAGGTTTGACAATTGTCGGATATCTGACCATTTGTATTGAAATCTATATCTAATATTTAATACCTATTTTTAATATAAAAAATTTCACGATCAACATTCTTATTTGAAACTGAACAAAAAATCGAATATCTGATACCGTTCAAAATAATCAAAAATTTATAAAATATTAGAAATGTTGTAACAGGTATTAGATACTTGATAACTAATAACTGATATCCAAAATTTTAAAAAATTTAACTAATTAATTTATTATCTAAAAAATTATTAATTTTTTGCAATATATTATAGTATTTATTTAATTTTTTAGTTTGGATATCATAAACTTAGGGGTGGCAATTTGGGTCAGGATTCGTTTATTCGTTCGATTCGATTCGCTTTAAAATGAATACGGGTTTGAAAAAATGGATTCGTTTAATAAATGGGTCAATTCGATTCGATTCGTTTATTAAACGAATCGAATACGAATTTAAGCTCATTGATTCATTTATTCATTTAGGATTCGTTTTATTATTTTTATTTACTAGTTCTTGTTAATTTTCAATTAAGATTCGAGAAATTATAATTAATTACCATAGAAAAATTAATATTTTTTCGATATTTGGTGAGGTATTTTTGGTATATATGTTAATTACATATTTCATATGTATATATTTATGAAGAATTAATGTAAATTAAGTGCGGTAAATTATTTTATTAAATAATATAACGAATAAACGAATATTCGTATTCGATTCGTTTAATAAACGAATCGAATACGAATCCTGATATTATGATTCGTTTAATAAACGAATCGAATACGAATCCATCACATATTGATTCGATTCGTTTAGGATTCGATACAAATTCGATTCGTTGATTCGTTTTGCCACCCCTACATAAACTTAATATTTTCAATTTGATAGTATCGGGTATATAAAGTAGAGGATGTGAGGTAGAGACTTGAAAAAGAATTACAACTTATACTATAGATTAAGAATTGGGCAAAATATTGGGAGCCAAATGTATTTATCGAAACATAATTAATACATTTTAGTCGTGGGCATCAACTCTTTAGTCTCTAATAATATTCTTCTCAATTTGTTTTTTTTTTTATTATTATTATTATTATTATTTATATATATATATATATTTATTTTCTTCTGTGAAGTGTTGTTTTAAGCTAAGACATTTTTCAAAGCTCAACAACAAAGTAATATTTTCCTCTCCTTGTTCAATCCTTATCCTAACAAAAAAGAAGAAACGTTATGCAAGTTTTGGTGGGTCCCACTTATAACATGGAGGTATCCGCGTCTGCTTTATCGCCGGCCCGCGTCAGCGATCGGAGCACCAGCAGCGGTGTGTCTGCATCGGCGGCGGCGCAGGGTAATAACAAGGCTATGTCGTCCTCGTGTCTGTTCTTCAACGGATACGAAGAAGAAAAGGAAAACGACGCCGTTGGAGATCCACATAATACTTTTGGATCGGATGGTGACTCTTCTTCGGATAGTTCATCGATCGGGGTACCCGGAGATAGCGAAGAGGAAGAAGACGAAAACGACGTCGTTTCGTCAGCAAGAAACAAGTTCTCATCAATGGATTCATTAGAAGACTCGCTTCCCAACAAGTCAGTAAAATTATTTTCATTTTATATATATTTTTTTATTATATTTTAAATTCAAATAAATAAATAGAGAAATAAATAAAAACAGGAGAGGATTATCAAATCACTACTGCGGAAAATCGAAGTCATTTGGGAATCTAACAGAGATGGTGATGAGTAAGAGCACGGCGATTAAGGAATTGGAGAAGCAAGAAAATCCGTTCAATAAGAGGAGACGAGTGTTGATCGCCAACAAATGGTCAAGAAAATTCTTCTATTCTCAACACAACCCTAAATCCATGCCTCTACTCCCCATTCTTCCCGAAGATGAAGAAGAAGAAGAAGAAGAAGAAGATCAACGGCAAGCTCAAGAACAATATCATGATGAACAGAACAAGCTTAAAATCAAGATGAGTTTCAAGTCTCATAGTTGCTTTTGTCTTGCAGATCTAGCTGAGGAAGATGAAGATGATGATGAAGATTAATAGCTACAATGTTAGGTTAATTTTTTTTTTTTTTTTTTTGGTTTAATTATAAATTTGTTATTGAATATAAATATAAATAAATTAAGAGACAAAAGTACCTTTGTTGCCCATTAACCCAAATATCATCAGAAAGAGAGGGAAAATTTCTGTTTGTGGATCTTTTTTTATATTTATTATGATAATGGTTATGGATAATTTAATATTCGTATTTATTTATTTGGATGGTTCTAATGAACTTGGCCAGAAAATGGAGTTTGGGGTCTCTTTAAAATTGTGTTGTAAAAGCTAATTTTGCTTTCTTTGTGATTTTTTGAAAGTGTAATTATTTTAACAGAAAATCGAAGTGATTTTTGGTTTTGGGTGTGTTGAAGTTGAAGAATGCTTTCCAACTGCCAATGATGGCTTATTATTAAATGAAGAAGCTTATCTTTACCATAATTCTAAATGGACATTTTTTAAGACATTCATTCTAAATAAAATATCATACAAAAATATCTCCTAAAAATTTCCTTTATCTTAATCTTATCTTTAGTTTGTTAGAAAGAGCAAATTTTCTTATTTATTTCATGTGGACAACCAGCTGTTCACAACACCAAAATACGACACCGTTTGGAATTTTGATTTGTCACATTTTATATCCACGTGGATTGCATGCAAGATTACCGCGTGTTTCAATTGCAGCAGATTATGTGCAGAGGGCTTATCTTCCCCTCCCTCTTACACATTTACCTTTTGTGTCTCCCCTAAAATTTCCTATTTACCCTCGTCCTTTCACCAAAATTCTATTTTCAATTTTCAAATAAACCATATATATCTAACTTTTTTATTTATTGATATATATATATATATATATATATATATATATATATATATATATATATATCTATAGTAATATTTATATTTATATATATTTTGATTAATTTAAAAAAAAAAAAGGGGTTTGGCTGCAGCAATTCGCCCCTATTTTTTTTTCTTTTAATTTTTTTTTAAATATATTTTATAATTTAATTGTTATAAAAATATTCTTAATATTTATTTGAAAATAGTACAAATAACAACATAAAAAGTTACACTTAAAAATATAAAAACATAAATTCTAATCTATGTTGCCTCCAAAGTCTCCTCCTGGCGCACTTGGTGATATACCCAATACTTCGTACCATAATTGATTACGAATCATATAACGAGTGGCCCATTCTTTAGCTTCATACGATGAATGTTCCCACCACCACATTGGGATGGGTGGTACAGGGTAATGAGGGTGTAAAAAAACTTGCACAAAGTGTCTGCCAACATGAGCAATAGCTGTTTCTTGACGCTCTTGCTCTGGAACTGCAGGGGACCTTAATGGCAAGTGAGTAAAACAACTCCAAACATTCTCAGCAAATGTATGCAGTACAATATTGTACCTCGAAGCGATGACAATTCCTAAACTCATTGAGTCCATCCAATGTACCTCTGGTGCCGGCGACTGGAAAAAATGCAGTAAGTGTAATAGATTGTCAGCCCATCCGTTTGATGGATAAAGTCGATCATATAAATCTTTATTTTGTTGAATCTCTTCAATAAGGTCGCATCGTACTTGACCCCAACCTTCTTCGCCATACCCGATTAGTGCAGCTATTGCTCTGAATCCACAATGACCATCAGCTTGAACGTCAATAGTGTGAGAAATATAACGTTGATATGCCACAGGTAATTTCTGAATATAAGTATCACAAATCGGTGGAAGTTGAGACTGGTCATGAGTTGATCGCCTCCCACGACCTCCTCTTCCTAGAGTCGGTACAGTTGGTTGAGTGACCCTAGATCCTGAAGTGGAAGCATATCCAAAAGAAGGTATGCGACGTTTGCTTTGCTCATCTCTGCCTGTAGGTCGACCTCTATGTTCAGTGTTGTACGAAGGGACTCGAACTGTGCTTTGAGATGGATCTGCCATATCGAGAAACTTGTCTATCATATGCTCTCGCATACATGGATCCATCTCATGTAATAATTCAACAACGTTTGATATCCTGTCAGGTCGTGCTGCATTATAATTGAACTGGTGTACGTGCATTGATAACCTTCTCCAATGTGCGTCAACACTTTCTATCGAAATTGGGATGGAAAGATGAAGACAATATGCAATATCGTGCATACATGGCAATCCATATATTCTTTTGAACGAGCAGTTGCACATGCCGGCTAGTTGGTGACATGTTTCATCAACACATTTCAGCTGATCATAAATAAACTCCATCGCCTCTAATGAAATCTGACACCTTATTTCATTAAAAATCTCCACACGCAAATGTGTATGTCGTGGAATATTCAGAGATTTCTCGAATGACTTTTGAATTTCCCCAAACTGATTTCTCAATATCTTGTGTTTTTTTTCAAAAGATAATTGTAGGGATGACATGGTATTTCCCAAATATAATTTCAGTCTCGAATGTGCAGACTCTGCCCTGTAATTTAAAAAATATTGTATTTTTCATTAGTGAAAATTACAATAATGATCAATAATTTAAATAGTAAAAAAAAAATATTGTACCTCTGACTTGAATTGCTTCCCAGGTGCATACATGTATCAATCTATGCTGAAACAAATCGGTCTCTGTAAGGGTGTAACCATGTCTCCCAAAGGTAATTTAGAGCACCATTGAATTGTCTAAACTCTTCGCGCATCACCTCCCATTTCTGTTGGTAAGACCATTGTGTTGATGAATTAATAAGGGAGCTTGCCGCCTTTCAAATTAGCAGAATTTTTAATCACTATCGCAATATTATTCTCTAGACCAACTCTTTTCACCCAATTTATCATATCTTCTCTACTTTCAAAGATCTATATAAAAAATAATGAAGATATATAAATAACAAATATATGTAATTTCTACACTTTAAAAATAAATAACGAATGTACATAATACAAATATAAAAATAACATGGTCTGTAGTAAATTCAGTTGTATAATCACGACTATTGCTGTAGATGCTTTCCCCACTTCGAACTTCATTCTCGCCTGACCAACTATCTGAAAATGAGTCAAGTTACAGTTATCCATAATGTTTCCCGAAGATGATAACTATATTATAAGAAGAGAGAATGATATGTTAAGGAGAAAAAGAGAATGAGATGAGAGAGACTCAAATGATATTACCTTCAAACTTACAAACTACCTCTTTATATAAGAAATAACACAATAAAACAAATAACTTTAAAAAAAGTAAAAGTAGATATGAATACTGATTTACGAAATTAAATAAGACAAACAACTTTTAATAAAAAAATATAAAATCAGAATCAAAATCAAAATCAACACATCTTTTAATAAAATAGATTTTTTAAAAAGTAAAAGAAGATATGGATACTGATTTACGAAATTAAATAAAACAAACAACTTTTAATAAAGAAAATAAAAATCAGAATCAGAATCAGAATCAGAATCACACATCTTTTAATAAAATAGATTTTTTAAAAAGTAAAAGAAGATATGGATACTGATTTACGACGAAATTAATAAGACAAACAACTTTTAATAAATAAAATATAAAATCAGAATCAGAATCAATACAACTTTTAATAAAATATTTTAAAAAAAAAGTAGATATGGATACTGATTTACGAAATTAAATAAGACAAAAAACTTTTAATAAATAAAATTTAAAATCAGAATCAGAATAAAATCAACACAACTTTTAATAAAATATTTTTTAAAAAAAAAAAGTAAAAGTAGATATGGATACTGATTTACGAAATTAAATAAGATAAAAAATTTAAAAAGAAAATATAAAATCAGAATCAGAATCAACACAACTTTTAATAAAATATTTTTTTTAAAAAGTAAAAGTAGATATGGATACTGATTTACGAAATTAAATAAGACAAACAACTTTTAATAAAAAAAAAATAAAATCGAAATCGAAATCAGAATCAAAATCAACACAACTTTAAATTAATATATATATATATATATATATATATATATATATATATATATATATATATATATATTTTTAAAAAAATTATTAAACTTTTTTTTTTCGAAATTAAAAAAATATATATAATAATTAAAAAAAAAAGGGAGGGGGGGGGACGATTGTTCCCCTCAAAAGGGGAACAATCGCCTGGACGATCATCGTCCAGGCCCCAAGGGGATGATCCCCCTTGGGGCCAATTTTTGGTATTTTTTTTTTTTTTAAAATTTTGAATATAATAAAAAAATTATATTGTTTAAAATATTTTTTTTATACATAAATAGTATTAATTAAATTAAAATGAATTAAAAAAATTAAACGAATAGATAAAAATATGTAATATTTATTAACAAAAAAAAAAAAAATATAAAATAAAACAATAATTAACATTTTATTAATTATTAATAAAACATTTAAATTTATAATGTGTAAATTTAAAAAAAAAAAAAAAAAAAAGTCATTGTAAATATTGTTAAGGGGACAATCAATCCATACTTAATAGATTATGGATAAAATATTTTAATTGTGAGAAATATTAATGAGTGTCTTAATAATATTTATTAAAAATCTATTTTAGGAAAGTTCTGATGGAAAAAAAAAATTAATATTTTGATAATTTTTTTATTTCCCATAAAAATAATGTCAAAATTTTCCTAAAATGAATTCTTAATAAGTACCATGAGAATATTCGTTAGCATAACTATTTTATCAATTATTAGCAATAGATAATGGATATTATTTCTGAAACGTTATTAAGATTAGCAAAAGCATTTCTTGTTTAATGGTTAGGTTAACATAATATATATTATTGATTTTTTTTTTTTTTGAGAAGTTGGAAATTATATTTCCAAATCATCCGATGCTGGTTTAAATGGAGCAAATAAAATTTCAAATTTCATGAAGTTCTTATAAGAAATATATATCTATTGATATACTTTTGTGTATATTGCTTGCAGTTCATAAATGAAAGGAAAAGAAAGTGCGGATAGCATTTTTCTAAAATTTTTTAGCTCGTATTATTCCATTTTGCCTAAACTAAACCGGTTTGATTTTAAAGATATAAAAATATGAGAAAAAGATCAATTAATGTTTGGAAAATTTCGAAAACTTTAAACAAATTTAAATTTATACCTAAAGATTCATCAAAGTTCATTTTTACATTTAAAATTTTAGTCAACATATTAATTTACACCTAAAAAGTTTCAATTAATATATATAAATTAGTACAACCAACTCTAAGTTCTTTTTTTCCGCTTGTTTCATATATATATTTTTTTAGTTGTAATACAAATCTTATGGATATTTAGATCGATAGATTTTCAACATTGTATGTTCATTTTTGTTAATATTTTATAGGAATAAAGCTTTCTTTTCATTAACCAGTGCGGAAAAAATGAAAGATCTATTTTTGAAAGTGAAGACTAAATTTTGGAACTCCATCATAGGCTTATTTAATTTCCTGGTAACAGATTATATATTGGACTATTGTTAAAGTTTATATTAGGTATATTGCGTATTTTCTGTAACTTTTACGGATTTTGTATTCACCCGATATTAGCAGAAGTGAGAGATTCAAGTCCGTCCGTAAAATCCCCCAATTCCTTCATTAAATATCGATGTGAATACGGCATGGGGATGCGCAATATGCAGTTTTATATCGTCAATGAATGAATAATAACATTAATAGTTAAGCATAAATAAAACCATAACGAGAGATGCCAGTACCATATAATTTTTTATTTTATTTTTTCTTGGAAATAATACTCTGCTTATCATGTATAAGTAGTTTGCAAAGAAGAATCAATCTTACAAGTTGCACGTCAACTGCCTCCCTTCTGCTTGAGAGTGATCTTATCCCCGAGACTAAGGGCAATCCCTTGGGTCTTGCTTCTTATTCTGATGTAGCCACTGAGCTTACCGTCTGTCTGCTTCTCAATGCTTATGTTTACCAACGCATCCTCACCAAACACACTCTTGGCATACAAGTTTGCTGCCAGGAACCCGCAATCGCCATCTAGTGCAGACCTGCAATTGAAACCCAGCCCAAATATAATAAAAAAAAAAAAGTATTAGATAATTATAAAGAGAGGGCTATTCACATACATTAAAACCTGACTGTTCCAACAAAATTTCAAATACAGGCCGCCTAACTGTTTCTGTGTTGTGACTATGTATTACGAAGTTCTGCTAGTGCGGAACAGTCCTTGCGGATTTATGGTTCATTTGATATAAGGGTGGTAAAAAAGCCCGGGCCAGTCCGGGGTGAAAAAGCCCGAGCCGGGCTTCAAAATGGGGGCGCGGGCCCGACTCCACCAAAAAAACCGGGCTTAAAATAAATAATTTTATATTTATATTTATAAAAAATATATTTTTATAATTTTTTTTTATTTAAAAAATCGGTCACCGGCGGCCTAAATCCATATTGCCGGCTCGGGCTTATCAAAGCCCAGCCCGTTGCCATGTATTTGACATGAGCTCCAAAACACCACACTAGCATAGAACTGACATTAATAAGCCTAAAGAATGTCTTGCAATCATTATAAACTGAAAATTGATGACTGTTTGCAATGCATATCATCCAAGAGGTTGTGGAAAAAAGATCAACTTACGGTGCGGTCAGGCACTTCATGTTGGTTGATTTGATGATGTGATCAAGGAATGTCTTCTCATCTTGGATTACCGTGTTAACAGCAACCTGCATTGCAGAACACAAATGAAAATTAAAGAAAGCAAGAAAATTAATTCAGAGTACAAGCAAGAAAAATAGATGGCATCATATTAAGAGATTATAAAATCCATTAGTGTGTGTGTTCTACAGTCACCCATGAAAGTTAAAAAGACCATGATAATATAGCTTGCTTGGGCAGTCAATCTTGGACTGAGCAAAAAAATTGAGTAAATTTGAACTCTCGTCGAGAGCCACTATCAGAAAAATCACCTTTACCATGCTATAGATCAGTAAATAAATATAAGATCTTCCATCCGATTAAAATCTAATGTAAACAGAAAAAAGATCCTAATAACAACTTTGTGAAAAGGGCAAGAAATTAGTCGCAGAGATACCTTGTTTTCCCACTCGAACTCAGCCCACATGGTTCTAAAAGCTGCATCTGTACAAACTGCAGGAGAGATATAGTCCATGATGTCAATGTGAATGTCATTGAGGACAACAACATTTCGCTCGAGCACATTTGAAGTCTCGTACACAATATTCCCAAATATGACTCCGGTCTCAGTTGAGGACACCTTGATGTTAGCCTTTATCTGCTTGCTTGATTCAGGAGCTAATGTGTAGTTCTGTGGACGTTCAACAAGTTTAAGATCACCCATGGTAGCCAACTCCAAGCACAAATTCTGGAGGGTTTCCTTGGTGCGGTTGATAACTGTAACATCAAGAACAATATCATAGTGGTGAACGGTAACATATGCTTCAGCATAAACAGGGTCACTAAACCCAGTTAGTTGAAGAATGCGGTTCAGCTTATTAGCATCATCTCCATCCTTGATGAACTCTCCAGTTGCACGTTTTAGATCATCTTGTACCTCATCTTCCAACTCCAGCTGACTCATACCCTAGAAGTTTACATTCATGATTTTCGATTAGCGATTACTACCATACATATAATCAACAACAAATACAAAGGAACATAAAAGAACAGAATTTTAGAAACCTAAAAAATTAACAGTAACTAACAGAGGCAAGGTTAGCTAAGCATATCGAAGTATCGAGATTATACTAAAACAGAACAAAATATGCAGATCGAGATCCCAATGTAAAACTTTATCAGCCAAATCATTTACATTCCCTTTTTTCTACTTTATTTCCTGTTTTCTACTATTCATTCATCCATTAAGAAACAGGCCAAGAAATAGATTTCTAAAAATCAAGATCAACTTGAATAAGAAACTCTAACCCTTCTTCCTTGTCATCCACACATTCAATAGCTATTACCTTCCTGCTCTTGAGGTGGTAGAAATCAATAAGGTCATCTGGCTGTGCATGAGAAATCTGAGCCTTCGCCTTTAATTCCTCGGATTCCCTCAACTGTTTCTCTGCAAGCATCTTCACAAAGCTCTGACGGCAAGACTGCAACCATATCTTCCTGACATCATCACCAGTGTTGCAAAGTAATTTTATGCACAAGACAATCCTATCATAAGAATCATTATCAATTGGGTGCGGCAGAACTGCAGATTGTCCTAATTGTAATATTGAGACCATGATCAATAATGCCTGACAAGATGCTTTATTCACTTCAATTTGAGATGACTGCACTTCCTGCAATCTCAGAACAAGCTTTGTCAGCGTGCAAGCCACAACTGCTCCAAGGAAAAATTCACCAGTGAGAAGAAGGGATCTTAAGTTTCCAGAAGTCAATGATCCCTGAACAATGGTAGGAGGAGAAAAGGCAGTTTCAGAGGCAGCACTCTGAGTAGCATAAGTTCCATCAGCAAGAACAGCTGGTCTCCTGGAAGAAACAGTAATTGAGTTGGCTTGCTGCTGAACTTTCTTAGATGAATCAGTTTCCTCCCCTTCTTCAGAGACAGAGAAAAATGGCAACTCTCCAAGACACTGCTTAATGGTAGCTATGCCATTCTCAACTTCGGAAAGGGACTGGCAATACTCTCCAATGATCCAAAGAGCACAAGAGCAAACTCGTGCAGCTCTGATCTGGTAGAAATTGTCCAATAACCTGGATATAATAGAGACCCTCAGTTTAGGATTCATTTCAATTATTTCTCGAACAAAAATAATCACATCGATAGCTGAGGCAACATTGCTGTCTCCCAAGAAATCCATCAGCAAATGGACCACTGTGCTTGCCACTTCTGGGAACTTAATGGCACAAGAATGTATGGCTTGAATAAGCATTTGCCTATACTCACCATTCTTCTCAAGCTCACCACCCTGAGTCTTGACAACTTCCTTCTTCAACATAAGAACTACCTCATTGATGTTCCTAGGAGTTATCAGCTCAAGCACAATATCAAGAGTCTTCCTTCGAATGTCAAGATTAGGGCTGTTAAGTGCCCTCAAAACATCCATGATCAGATCAATCATTATTTCTCTGTGTGAAGACTTGAGCTCATTCAGTCGATCAAGTACAATAAGCTTGACATTGTTGTCACTTTGTGATAATAGAAGCTGGCAGTAGGTGTTAGCAGCAGCTCTAATAGCAGTGGGCGCAGAAGACAAAGAGACAAGTGTCCCAGCACATTCATAAATAACTGCAGTTGAAGGGGCATTCAACAATGATATAATAATCTTGATATACTTCCCCTTCTCTCCCTTGTTTGTTCGGCAAACTTTCCGAATCAACTCCAGTACAACCATCTGAAGCAATTCACCCCATTCAGAAACCCTATCAACATGGGTCAACAGGTAATTAACTGCTCGATCTTGATCACAAGTAAAGAGCATAAGGAATGCATTCCGCTTAGCTGATGGATCTTGCTCTGTTGAGAGAACCTTTTCAATCATTTCAGGTGCATCCACCAGAAGCTGCTCACCCTGTGGAAGCTTATATATTGCCATTACAGCCAATATGGCATTCCTCCTAATATATGGGTGTCGATGTTGCAAATTTTGCAAAACTGAAGGAATCAACGGCTCAACTATTTCGGTCTCATTCAAGCGGCAGAGAAACCTCAAAGTAACCCCACGAATATATTCATTGGGGTGCTGAAGATTGTTCCTTAGATTTTGGCAAATCAAAATCATTTCAGGCAAGACTTTACCCTTAGCATCTGTCTTTTCAATGATCTCCAAATATAGAAGCAACAGTTTTTGTATTATATGGTCCTCAGAAGGCAAAACATATCTAACAATAGTGATAAACAGCTGAGGCAAAGTTTCACCATTCAACAAAAGCATAATTGCCTTCTTCATGGCATCAACCTTTGCAGGTACATCATTGCCTTCAAGAGCTTCCTTAATTTCATTAGCAATTGCTGGTGTCCCTTTGTCAAAGTGAATAAGCAGAGTGCAAGACTTCTCCATTTTTGCAGATTGCTTTTCTGTCACTTGAAGTTCATGTCAAAAGACCAAAACATAAAAAACATGATACAAAAAGTTCCATTCCAATATTATTCTTAAAAAAAAAAAAAAGAATAATTCAAATAAGTAGTGAAGAACTCAATTAGAATCGGACATAATTAGCCTTAAATATTCATCACATATTATAGTAACTTCACAATCTATCTTCTGCACCAGTCTCATAATTAGAGTATGCCTGTGACTGAGAACATATGACCATCAAGCCTAACAAGGTATAAACAAATTAAATTATAAACATCAAACATCTCCTTATGGAGTCACTCATAAACTAATGCAAATTTAGAAAACAGATCTAACATAAAAATCTTTCTACCTCCCTCATGAAAACAGAAACGAAACAAATCGAATCCAGTCCGGATTGGCATAAAAAGGATAACAAGTTCACAAGTTACGAATGCATAAAAAGAAATGCATGCCTCAACAAGATCAGATCTAAAATTAACAATAAAATCATATTCAACAATTTTGGCTAAGTAAAAGCATAAGAGAAAAACAGCAATTAGCTACATCTAGATCTCACAGTTTCTCCAGTATTATCAAACGCTATAACTAATTTCATTCGATTCACATCATGAATCCAAAATCTAAACGCAGTATCAAACAATTTCAGTTTCAAAGTGAAGCAATCAATTAAAGCGATTAGAAAATGTAAGAACACATCAACGTAATATTAACTAGTGTGTGATACGAAAAAAAGAAAACTCTACTGATCGCCTAAATCGAGCGAGAAAATCAACAAATGTCGTGTTTGGCTACCGAGAAAATGAATCAATTAAGCGGCGAGATCTAATTAACGAGATCGGAGAAACGAACCTTAAGCGAGATGAAAGCCTTGTGTTAAGTGAAATTGATGATATGGATGTTAGATTTTAAACGCCCATTTGGTGTTTAATTATTTGAAATATTGAGTGAGTGAGTATCGTCGCAGATCTGAACGTTTGGTCTCGGTTTATATTATCAGAGGATCCAACAGGCGATGGAAGCATTAATATAAAACATATTAATATATTAACTCTAATAGTTCGGTTTAAGGTTGAAATTATTTTTTTGACATAAAATAATTTAAATTGATATAAAATAATAAAAAATTAACGATTTATTAAAATATATATTGATAATTTATTTATTATTTTGAAGAAAAAGAAAGCTTGTGTTTAATTACCATGTCTACGTACTCACTTGGGGTGTTGAGGAATCAAAGTTCAAGTAATTCTGTTAGATTTTATTTTTAATAATTTACCTAATTTATATTTTATTCATCCTCATTCGGGGAAGGCAATCTGAATCTTGAGCCTTCAATATTAGTTATGTCTGTTTATCACAAAAATTGTTAAAAGTTTTCAGTTGATTTTCTTGTTCATGATGTCCACCTTATACCAATCGTCAAGACACGTTTGATCTTCTAAAGTCTCCAGTTTCAACCTGGATATTCTGCCGCCTATACTAAATGTCTGCTCTATAAATACAGTTGAAACCGGTGTAGCTAATACATCCCTTGCAATCACGGATCGGACTATAAACAATCCTTGATGTTTTTGACACATTCACATAATGGTTCTTTACTCCCAAGTATAAGAGTGTCGAAGTAATAAAATAACCTGGTAAGTCCGGAGTCGATCTACATGAAATAGATTTAGTAAAATAAAATAATAATCGAGTAAAAATAAAACGACTTGATTGAAGTGATGGACAATTTTTAAATTGAGATGCAACAACAAATTAAAATGATAGGGGCTAGATAATCCACTTTTAATATTTCAAATATAGAGAAGTTTTTTTTTATAATATATAAATTATCATTATTACCCAATTAACTTACTTCAGGAATTAATTATGTCAAAACATATAAAACCTACCATATAGGTTGTCTATAACAAGTCTAGTTAGGTACTCAAGTTTCACCATTTACCCAAGCAGAATGGAATTAGCTACTCATAATTTGAATAAAAACACACATAATTTTATTATTGAAAAAAATTAAAACAAAGCTTGGAAAATAAAACACACAAGAGCTAAAACTCCACAAATTCACAGAGAGAAGTATGTAGCGGGCTGAAGAAAATGAGGTGTTGAACACATCTATTTATAGTAGAGGGCTTACCACATCTACCTATCCAATTTGCAAATCTTTTTTTTTTTTGCCTTTTTTTATTATATTTTTTTCAAAGGTTTCCATCCATCGAAAGGTGACAATAACATTTTTCTTTTTTCTTTTTAATTAATATATTAATATATTATAATATATATATATATATATATATATATATATATATATATATATCTATAAAATCTTGGTAGGATATCCAATATAATATATATAATATTATATATATAAAATCTTGGTCGGTCCTCCAAAATATAAATATAAATATATATTATAATAATAATAATAATACATGTGCGGTTAAATACATTATAAGCTTATTTTGTTGTTAATCTAAACATGGTGAATATTTTCCAAGTCCGATTTAAATTTAGCTGTCACGCTCTCTTGGGTTTCTGGGTCTTGGAATTCAGATTTCATATCAATTTTCTTGTTGAGCGTCCGAGACAGTATTTTACCTATACAATAAATAAAAATCATAATAAAATATATAAAACATAAATATAATTATTATTTTACTAATGTGCTAAATTATGAAGATTAATGAAATTATAAGTGTAAAATGATTAATTTTCTTTTTAATAAATGTACATTTTTTAGTGTTCATCACACCCCCACTAGTTTATTACTAGTCCATAGTAATTTAAGCGAAAACTTAAAAAATAATTCTTACCTAAGTTAGTAATTATTTTTTAAATGATCAAATAAGCAAATTTTACTGTACCGTTTACCCTTCTTCCATACACACATAAGATAAAATATCAATCAATTCATTATGCTCACAATATTCATAGGTCTTGTTGAAGAGATAGTAATATTTTTGTCATAAAGTTATTTCAAAATTACACCTTTTGACAATGACAATTTATTTATATAGAAAAAATAATTTTTTTTATAATACATCTTTAACTCTTGTAACGAGCTTTTGATCAATGATTCTCAAACAAGTTGACTTTAGGACATTAGGTGTTAAGACACTCCTACAGACTTAATTGCTCGGATCTCAGATATAAAAAAAGTGTTTGATTTCCTTAAGCTTTCTCTATAACCCATGTAACGAGCTTTGGGCCAGTGACTCCCAGACCAACTAGCCTTAGGGAACTAAGTTAGTAAGTGTTAAAATATCCATACGGACTTAATTACTCGAGTTAGAGAGGCTACGAAATTGAATTTATTCACATTTTTTTTTTCTTTTTTTCCTCTCAAACTCTATCGTTTTACGCAAATAATCAATGTTTGCAGAGACAAGATGTCCAGTTACTAAGTAAAAGCTTGATTATTTTTATTAGTATTATTTTTGTAACCAACTCAAGCTCTATCGTTTTACGCTCACAATCAATGCTTATTGAGGAAAGAGGTCCGGTTACTAAGTAAAAATTTGGTTAGTTTTTTTTTTTTGAAATAAAAACACAAACTCTATTGCTTTCAGGTGCTGCCTCCATCAAACAAGAGAACTGAATATTATAAAATTTTCACTTGCAACCCACGATCATATGTTACCATGTATGTTGATAATATCAGTCAAACTTAATCAATATTATGGAGAATTCACAAATTTGAATGATTCAAAAAGAAATAAACAAAAACAACTTATTACGAAACACATTGAGATGCGTCTCAGGAGCGAAAACTCCTTACACTGCCATCTCTGAGCAACAATTCCACTTGGTTAGTCAAAAAATTATTATTGGTTTGTGTGTGATTTTTTTTAAACAAAAAGAAAATCAACACAAAAATATTTTTTTTTACACACAAAACAAAAACAACATAAAAATATTTTTTTTTAAAAAATAACTCAAAAATAAAAATATTTTTTTTACACAAAGGAAAATATAAAAACGAAAATTATCTAGTCAACTATCTCCTCCCCAACCAAATTGAGACATTGTACACAATGTCTGAATAAGAAGAAGTAGAGTTTCGAAGACATTATTTGGTTAGTGTGGAAAAGATAATTGAATCAACAACACTACTATTTAACCCAAAAAAGTTACATATTAAGATTCAAGTCCACTCTACGCTTCTTGTCATGATCGTTATTTGACCAGTCTAACTTGGAAAGAATTGGGTCGATTCTTTATTCATAGGCTAACAATTGGTTGATACATTCAGTAGCTTTTCCTGTAGTAGGAACTGTTAGGGTTGGTGCTCGGAGTGCCAATCCGGATCGTATTTATGTCCGATTCATAAATACGAGAAATTATATTTTCCATAATATTACTAATTTTATGGTAGCACACTTGTCTTTTACACTTATTCGATCTAATTGCGATTAAATATCTGATTACGATTAGATCGAAACTGAATCTGGTTCAGTGATACATGTATATTAGACAAAGACCCTAAGATTTACAGTATAGTGCGCAATTACAACGTAGTTTGTAATTGACATTGGGAAGCACACTATTAGTTGTATATCCTTAAATAAAGTTCTTGGTCAAGATTTACTAACACGGGTCGGTTAGTAAAATCCGTTGAGACCAGTACATGTCGTATATCGTGACTTGGTTCGATGGCTTATCCCAGTGAACCATGAGTCTCAAGAGACTCATATAGACATGTAGGTTTTTATTTGATAAGACATTGAATGACTCGCTGAAGGTTTCCTAATAGATGGTACACCAACGTCAATAGGAACCTTCCCGAGTTGAGCGAACATAGCGGTCATTCGACTTGAGATACCACTGTGGATATATGAGCTATCCTCCACACTTTGATGGCAGCCACATTGTGGGGACACAGGATCTGGGCGACGCATGCTGTCCCGGGCTCGCGGCCCAGTCGGGAGTACGGCGTAGCCACAGGGGACTAAACCGGAGAATGATGGAGTCGCCACCCGGTGTGAACCGGGAAAAATGAGATTTAAGGCCGCACTCACCCCTCGCAAGGAAGACCTCAAACTTTTGTGTTCGGAATGGTCCCTTACTTATGTCACTTGTAATGAAAAGATTTATGTAATAATTTAATCAAGTTTAAGTAACACTTATTTCCAAGAGTATCATGCTTCTAAATTCACATGCATACATCAACAAGTTCATCACAACATGCAACATCTCATGGCAATCTCATGAACATTTCTCAATCATATGATATGGAAAACTAAGAACAACCTAATCATGCTTGAATACTATCTCATGAACATATTAACCAAATAACATGCTAACAGCCTAATCATGCTTGAATATCATCCCAAGAACACATAGAATGGATAAATGAAGGAATACAAATAATATGATTGGCTACATAATACAAGAAAGATCAACCAAGAGGCAATTATGCATGAATATGATGAAACAGACTCAATTCAGTGTGTGCGCGTTCGTGTAGCGTTCGTAAACGCATTCGAACGGTAAACAGAAGGTTCGAGTTCGTATAGCGTTTGAGAACGCGTTCGAACGGAACCAGACCTGATGCATGATAAGACTAAGAAAGTGCGTATGCGTTCGCGTAGCGTTCGAGAACGCGTTCGAACGGAACCAGACCTGATGCATGCTAAGACTAAGAAAGTGCGTGTGCGTTCGCGTAGCGTTTGTTAAAACGTGTTCGAACGGGAAACAGAAGGTTCGCGTTCGTATAGCGTTCGATAACGCGTTCGAACGGATCCAGACCTGATGAAACAAAATGCATGCGCGTTCGAGTAGCGTTTGTAAAACGCGTTCGAACGGAAAACATAAGGGTCGCGTTCGTATAGGTGTTTGATAACGCGTTCGAACGGGAACTGACCTGATGCACAAAATGATGTATGAATACAATATACATAAAAAAACAAATAGCGAAATACGAGGCGCGGCGAAGCATCTTGGCAAAGGATTTTAACCTCTTCAATTAGAGGACCTTTCATCATACTTACTAAGCCCATGCGCTTATCTCAATGCATATAAAAATAAAGACAATCATATCAAACTTAGTATATCCGATTGAACATATCTTACATTCAACCGAACACACATCAACCGGCGCGGCAAAGCATCGTGGTAAAGGATTTTAACCCCTCCAAATAGGGGACCTTTAATCCGACTTACTAAGCCCATGCGCTCGGTTGTATCACACATACAAAAGTAACATGCAGAATTCAAATAACGAAAAAGAAATAAACCGAAGCAACATAAAACAAAAGAGTGTGCCGTTTACTCAAGTGGTACGTGGAGTTGTATCCCGAGTACATATCATACTATCGTCCATTCAAAATCGGCTATGAAATTTATGTCCGGGTTTCCATCCTATATACCACAAGAGACGACACTTTTCCATTCATCCAATACCCGCAACACACATCATACACAAACAAGATTCAACAAATAATTAAAATACGATCAAGATAAATAACAAAAATAAAATAAAGATGAGTGTGAAAAGTACCCTCAGGTCTAACCTTTTAAATCACCTCTCGGATGTACGGCACACGATCGTCGGAAGGGTGGATGCTCCGCAACTCTTCCGGTTCACTGGTTCACTGCTCTCGTTCGTTGTCTCACCGTCTGGAGTCGTCGTTCTCCATCTTTTGCTGCTGCTTTTGACTCCGATTCGCTGCCGTTTTGCTACTGTTCTGCTGCTGTATTTTAGTTACTGTTCTTGGGATGTTTTGGCTAGTTTTGGGTGTGATTTTCGGTGGTGTTATGGTGTGGTTCGGGGGCTGTTTTGATGAGGTAAAGGGGATGTTCGAGATATGTTTTGGTCAAGGCAATGAGGGTTCTTTGGTTTGTGATCTTCGATTATTGAGAGTGAGGGAGAGTTGTGTCAATAAGCTTTGGGTGTTTCTTGTGGGTGTTGTGATTTTCGTGTGAGTTGTGTGTATGAGCTTGGGTGTTTCTTGTGTGAATGAGCTAGGGGAAAGGGGTTGGAAATTCTTTGCTTCTTTTCTTGTAATGGGCGTGCACTAGGGGAGGGGAATGCCTTGGAGATGTGTTGTTTATATAGAGAATGGCTTGGGCTTCACCTTGTCTCACAAGGAAGGGATCTGGCATTAAAGGGAGGATTTGATTTGGTGTTGGACAAGGAAAGCAAGAGATTTGATGGGGGACAAATTTGGCTAGATGAGGAATACAATATTTTTAATTGGTTATGATTGATTTTAATTAGGCATGACATCTTTTTAATTTAGTATGTGATTTTGTTTAGTTAGGAAGTTAATATATTTGATTTGTCTTAATTAGGTATGATTATATTTTATGTTTTATTTAATTGGTAAATGGTTTAAATATTTTATTTAATTCAATGTTTAATTTAATTAAGATTTAATTTAATTTCCCTTGTGTTTTAAATCTGTTTTATTAATTGGGATATGTTTTATGGGCTTTGGTGGGTTAATTGGGCTTGGGTGTGAGGCTAGCAGCAAAACCAGAATTACCGACACCGTTCGAACGCCTCCTCGAATGCGGCACGAACGCCCGCAATCTGTTTGACGTTCGAACGAAGTAACGAACGCAGCATGAACGAAAAACAGTGAACTTGTGAAATGAATCCGATGACGTACTTATTCTGAATTTCCCCTTCCGACGTCCGTTTATCGTGACTTCCGTGGCTTAAAAAATAGTGCCTCCAAATGAGACTCATCATAGGGACTTATATGCAAAAATACAGTGCCTACAGTCGCCCCCACTTTGATGGGACTTGTGTAATGTGCAATAGTGACAATCATATCAAAGTTATGCAATACATTTTCACTTACCTGGCGCGCCAACTGCCACTTTACTTTCCACGTGTTGAGTTGATTTGGGTGGTGAGGTACTGCGACCCCTGGTTCATTCCCGAACCGCTGTGATGTGGTCCATTCCCGAACCGTTACCGTGAGGTGGTCCATTTCCGAACCGTGTTTCCATTCTTGGAGTGCCATTCTCGGCTTGTGATGCAATGGGCCTCAACCCTAGGACTCATCCCCAAAACTGATAGTGATGTGGGCCTCGACCCTGGGACTCATCCCCAAAACTGATAGTGATGTGGGCCTCGACCCTGGGACTCATCCCTAAAACTGATGCTGAAGTGGGCCTCGGCCCTAACTGCTACTGATATGGGCCTCACCCCCATACTGATACTGATATGGGCCTCGACCCTCGGGATTCATCCCAAACTGATACTGATGTGGGCCTCGACCCTCGGGATTCATTCCTGGATTCATTCCAAATTCTGAGAGATTCATTCCTTGGATTCGTTCCAAAATCCGAGAGATTCATTCTCTGGATTCGTTCCAAATTCTGAGAGATTCATTCCCTGGATTCGTTCCAAACTCTGAGAGATTCATTCCCTGGATCCATTCCAAATTCTGAGAGATTCATTCCCTGGATTCGTTCCAAATTCTGAGAGATTCATTCCCTGGATTCGTTCCAAAATCTGAGAGATTCATTCCCCGGATTCATTCCAAATTCTGAGAGATTCATTCCCTGGATTCGTTCCTGAATCTGAGAGATTCATTCCCCGGATTCATTCCAAATTCTGAGAGATTCATTCCCTGGATTCGTTCCTGAAACTGTACTGTTGCTGTTTCTGACTAGCTTGTCTTTGCTGCTTTTCTCTTTTTCTTTCTTCGAAACCTGTTAATATAAAACAAAACAAACACAAAAAAAAGGATGCAAAATGTGTTACGTGTATGCATGTATGCATGAGTTTCCTATCCCGTTGGGTTAGGTCTTCGGTCAATTCCCTTAGTGACAGCCCGGTCTTCTCTTCCTTAGGCAAAGTACTGCTTTAATCTGTCTACACTAATTGGTTCTGTGAACTCATTCCCTTTCCAAGTCTAACAGTCTCACTGTCTTCATTTCCCAATTTCTGAATGGCCAACTTATCTTTTCTGCTTGCTTCTTCTGAGGATTCCCTACGTTCTGAGTATCATAGTACCAAGATTGAATGCTTTTGTCACATGCACTCATGTTGCAAGTTGAGAAGTTGAGATTCAGGCAAGTAAGCGAAGTGAACTTCTTTATTATTGTTGAGAAAAAGGTTCGAACAAGCAAACAAAATCAATGTCTTTATTAAAAAAGCAAGATAAACTTGGAGAAACAGCAGTGCCTTCTTCCTCAGCCTCTGGTTCTTCGTTGTTATTATCCCTTATCCCCATGTGAGGAGCTTGGTGGTTGAGGGTTTGGAGGACAAAGGTTTCAGGCAAGCCAAAGTTGATCATGGTAGTGGGGCGGAGTGGTAATTTGGTAGAGGATTAATGTGTGTGCTGGGTTGCTCTCTTTCTGGGTCAGGTATTTTGTGGTGTCAATCAGGTCTTGGATCTCATGCCTAAGGCGGGGGCAGTTGTCAGTTTCGTGACCCTTTTACTGGTGAAAATAACAGAATAAGTTCAAGTCAAGGTAGTGCGGCACATGGCTGGGGAGTGGTTTAGGTTCCAAGGGTTTCAGGAGTCCTTGCATCTTCAATTTCTCAAACACTTTTGATAGAGGTCTACCCAAGTTGGAGAAACGTCTGTTCCTGATGGCAGTGACCTCAGCACTAGAAGACTTGGCTTCAGGATGTCCCCCAAAATTCCTTCTATTATGGCCATAAAACTTCCGGTTTTCCGCCTCCTCTTCTTCAATGTCCATGACAGTTTCCCTCAACTGTCAGAAATCAGCAATCATGGAGGTCATCCTCCTCAACTTGCTGTAGATCGAGGGCTTAGTGCCCTTGATGATCACTTTAATCTGGTCATTCTCAGAGGGCCGAGTCTGCATTTTCAGAAGCTGGCTTCTCCAGCGGTCTACATACTCCTTGAAGCTTTCTTCCGGCTTCTGCTTAGTGTTCTCCAAATCACGGAGTGACAAGTCAATTTCTAAGTCTGTAACATACTGCTTCAGAAAAGCATCAGCTAGTTCCTTCCAATCTTCCTTAACCTTCTTCTTAAGGCTATGATACCAAACCACAGGTGCCCCCTCGAGTGACATCCCAAACATCTTTTGGACTGTGGCTGTGATAGGCCCATTGAACTCATGACTGAGACATATTGCTGCAGATGGACCCTCGGGTCTCCGTTCCCGTTAAACTTGGCCATGTCGGGAATTTTAAATTGAGCTGGCAGCTGTTCTCCGAAGGTCATTGCCTCATAATCTAGCAAATCCTCGTTCTTACCCCTCATTTTGCGGGTAACTGTTTCAACCTGATCCCGAAGCTTCTGAAATTCTTTCTGAGACCCAATCACTCTGCCTGTTGCATATTCTGCCATGTCATCATCAAAAGTGGGGACATCATCCCCCAACCCATTCGAAGGCTCATCACGCCTCACATTCTCAGAATTTCCCCCAGCACGGGGCACATCCATATTTGTCATGGCAGTAGTCAAGGCTTGCAACTGTTCAGTAATCTTGGCGAAACATTTTCCAACTGATCTATCCGGGATACCTCAATATCTGATTCACTCATATCTGTTCTCAGTATTTTGGTGAGTCTTCCTTTTTTTCTAACCCAACGGGAATCTATGATGGCTTTCAGAACACAAGGGTTAACATGATGTATGTATGCATGGGGTGCATGAGATGCATGTAACATATATAACATACTAAATCAACTAAAATTTTCAAACAAGTCGGCCCATTATCATTTTAGAAGCTTTTGGGCTAACTGTCATAGGAATGAACTCGTCCCAGTTTAAATGGCCCAACGAGTTCACATCTCATGACAAATTGTCCAAATGGATCCAAACGATGATGTTCCCAAGCACAAGCATAAAAGAAAGATAATGCAAATATAGAGTAATAATTTCTACAGAAGCCCATCAACATTTCAGAAGCTTTGGCCCAAAGGTCATAAGGTACGAACTTGCCCCAGTTTAAATGGCCCAGCAAGTCCGCATTTCTGACAATGGTCCAACTGCATCCAAATGAGGATGTCCACAAACACATACTCAAGGAAATAATTGTTACTTAACCATACAACCCCGTCTATGGGTGGGTTCGCAAGAGTGTAGACAAAGGCTCTCACCGGTGAAGGATGGCCCACAACTAGGTCTCCCCAATCAAGGGTTCGAGCGACCAAGTGAGCGCACCCTTTTTTTATACACTAAGGTACGTGCCAATGAGCTATGGTGTGTGACTGACTGTCAAATGGATTTCCCGTTGTAGATTCCCCAGAGGGAGGGTGGAGCGAGGCTCACTTAAATACCCAAGCCTCTTAGGCTCTTATCGCTTGGTGTCAGGAATAAACAACGAGTCCTCCAAATTAGTCCATCACAATAGGCTACGAGCAGATGGCTATATAGGTGCCTTCACAGCTTTTCCTTCTAGAAAGGTAGTGAATGAAGGAAGACACCCAACCATTACCTAGCCTTAAAATGCCTTTGATTAAACCCCCATTTATCCACTATAGACACGGTCAATTAAAACAAAAATCCAAACATTACAAGACAATATTCGAGGCCGATTCTCTATCCCCAGTGGAGTCGCCAGACTGTGGGGACACAGGATCTGGGCGACGCATGCTGTCCTGGGCTCGCGGCCCGGTCGGGAGTACGGAGTAGCCACGGGGGACTAAACCGGAGAATGATGGAGTCGCCATCCGGTGTGAACCGGGAAAAATGAGATTTAAGGCCGCACTCACCCCTCGCAAGGGAAGACCTCAAACCGTTGGGTTCAGAATGGTCCCTTACTTATGTCACTTGTAATGAAAGGATTTATGTAATAATTTAATCAAGTTTAAGTAACACTTATTTCCAAGAGTATCATGCTTCTAAATTCACATGCATACATCAACAAGTTCATCACAACATGCAACATCTCATGGCAATCTCATGAACATTTCTCAATCATATGATATGGAAAACTAAGAACAACCTAATCATGCTTGAATACTATCTCATGAACATATTAACCAAATAACATGCTAACAGCCTAATCATGCTTGAATATCATCCCAAGAACACATAGAATGGATAAATGCAGGAATACAAATAATATGATTGGCTACATAATACAAGAAAGATCAACCAAGAGGCAATTATGCATGAATATGATGAAACAGACTCAGTTCAGTGTGTGCGTGTTCATGTAGCGTTCGTAAACGTGTTCGAACGGTAAACAGAAGGTTCGAGTTCGTATAGCGTTTGAGAACGCGTTCGTACGGAACCAGACCTGATGCATGATAAGACTAAGAAAGTACATATACGTTCACGTAGCGTTCGAGAACGCATTCGAACGGAACCAGACCTGATGCATGCTAAGACTAAGAAAGTGCGTGTGCGTTCGCGTAGCGTTTGTAAAACGCGTTCGAATGGGAAACAGAAGGTTCGCGTTCGTATAACGTTCGATAACGTGTTAGAACAGATCCAAACCTGATGAAACAAAATGCATGCGCGTTCGAGTAGCGTTTGTAAAATACGTTCGAACGAAAAACAGAAGGGTCGCGTTCGTATAGCGTTTGATAACGCGTTCGAACGGGAACTGACCTGATGCATAAAATGTGATGCAATACATACATAAAAAAGCAAATAGCGAAATACGAGGCGCGGCGAAGCATCATGGCAAAGGATTTTAACCTCTTCAATTAGAGGACCTTTCATCATACTTACTAAGCCCATGCGCTTATCTCAATGCATATAAAAATAAAGACAATCATATCAAACTTAGTATATCCGATTGAACATATCTTGCATTCAACCGAACACACATCAACCGGCGCGGCAAAACATCGTGGTAAAGGATTTTAACCCCTCCAAATAGGGGACCTTTAATCCGACTTACTAAGCCCATGCGCTCGGTTGTATCACACATACAAAAGTAACATGCAGAATTCAAATAACGAAAAAGAAATAAACCGAAGCAACATAACAACAAAGAGTGTGCCGTTTACTCAAGTGGTACGTGGAGTTGTATCCCGAGTAATATCATACTATCGTCCATTCAAAATCGGCTATGAAATTTATGTCCGGGTTTCCATCCTATATACCACAAGAGACGACACTTTTCCATTCATCCAATACCCGCAACACACATCATACACAAACAAGATTCAACAAATAATTAAAATACGATCAAGATAAATAACAAAAATCAAATAAAGATGAGTGTGAAAAGTACCCTCAGGTCTAACCTTTTAAATCACCTCTCGGATGTACGGCACACGATCGTCGGAAGGGTGGATGCTCCGTAACTCTTCCGGTTCACTGGTTCACTGCTCTCGTTCGTTGTCTCACCGTTTGGATTCGTCGTTCTCCGTCTTTTGCTGCTGCTTTTGACTCCGATTCGCTGCCATTCTGCTGCTGTATTTTAGTTACTTTTCTTGGGATGTTTTGGCTACTGTTTTGGGTGTGATTTTCGTTGGTGTTATGGTGTGGTTCGGGGGCTGTTTTGATGAGGTAAAGGGGTTGTTCGAGATATGTTTTGGTCAAGGCAATGGGGGTTCTTTGGTTTGTGATCTTCGATCATTGAGAGTGAGGGAGAGTTGTGTCAATGAGCTTTGGGTGTTTTTTGTGGGTGTTGTGATTTTCGTGTGAGTTGTGTGTATGAGCTTGGGTGTTTCTTGTGTGAATGAGCTAGGGGAAATGGGTTGGAAATTCTTTGCTTCTTTTCTTGTAATGGGCGTGCACTAGGGGAGGGGAATGCCTTGGAGAGGTGTTGTTTATATAGAGAATGGCTAGGGCTTCACCTTGTCTCGCAGGAAGGGATTGGCATTAAATGAAGGATTTGATTTGGTGTTGGACAAGGAAAGCAAGGGATTTGATGGGGGGCAAATTTGGCTAGATGAGGAATACAATATTTTTAATTGGTTATGATTGATTTTAATTAGGCATGACATCTTTTTAATTTAGTATGTGATTTTTTGTTAGTTAGGAAGTTAATATATTTGATTTATCTTAATTAGGTATGATTATATTTTATGTTTTATTTAATTGGTAAATGGTTTAAATATTTTATTTAATTCAATGTTTAATTTAATTAAGATTTAATTTAATTTCCCATGTGTTTTAAATGTGTTTTATTAATTGGGATGTGTTTTATGGGCTTTGGTGGGTTAATTGGGCTTGGGTGTGAGGCTAGCAGCAAAACCAGAATTACCGACACCGTTCGAACGCCTCCTCAAACGCGGCACGAACGCCCGTAATCTGTTTGACGTTCGAATGAAGTAACGAACGCAGCACGAACGAAAATAGTGAACTTGTGAAATGAATCCGATGACGTACTTATTCTGAATTTCCCCTTCTGACGTCCGTTTCTCGTGACTTCCGTGACTTAAAAGGTAGTGCCTCCAAATGAGACTCATCATAGGGACTTATACGCAAAAATGCAGTGCCTACACACATCAACGATCTAGTCATGATCAGACCTCCGCCTGTTCGTTGGGTGTAGACAGATGCTCATGATATCCTGTGCGTATTAAGATAAGATCTGTCAGTCATGTGTACATGGCATAGATGTTAGACAATTATGACCCATAGCGTCACTATTTATAAAAGACATTGTGGTTTTTGTACAAATTAACTATGTGACAATGGAAATTGCATTTTATCATTTTGTAATTTGATTAATTAATATATAAATGATAACAGTCCTTATGATTAGTTCCAGATTATTAGATGAGACAATATCAATCCATAAAGGTTTAATCATTAAATATCCTTAGTCTTAGTATTATCGAGACTGGACATCGATAATGAGGAATAGACTAGTATTGCAGTTGTGCGTGTTATGGAAGTGTAACGACATAGTTCTCATATATTTAAGTATTGGATACTTATGCAAGTGTGATAGGAGATTGTGTTAACCGATGGTACGGAAACAGCTTCGCTCTGGATAGACCCCGCGGAATCCCATTGGTAGTATGACTATGTGTCTATGGGAATCCACATCAGGGTAGGTGTATTTGGTCTTAACCTGATACTTGCATCGCTAGTACTTGCGACAATCAATACGCTTTGGTTTTGGTCGTCCAGGACTTTAACAGGTTCTGTGTACGCCTCTTCTGGGTTTATTGAGAATCGTAGTGTATTGGGTGTGATGTCAAGATGGAAGTATCACTTCAGTCATATGGAGATGATGATCACGCAGGGATACATAACTGGTACTCTAATTGGTTGCAACCATCGGGATAATATGACAAGGTCATGATTATCCGATTAAAGAGACTAGTTGCTTGTGATCCGATATATGCTTCGTACGGGGCAGACACTTTTCCGTCCTCAGGTTTTGCATGTGACATCCGATACTAGATCGCAATACGCAATACTACGTATACTACGGCTGACATAGATTATATATTCCTTTAAGAATATTTCTGGAGAATTGGGTAGGCACGGTGCTTTGCTAGAAGCCAATCATGTCTCGTAAATCAGTAAAAACGTAATACTAGGTACGTACGTGTTCGGATAGTCCGACGACCGGATTTACTGCCAACATATCCATGGATCTCATGGGTCGCTTCCCGAAGATTCACCTATGACGTATGATTCGAACATAATTAATCTAGGATTAATTACGGAGAGATTTTATCTAGGATAAAATACTATTTGAAGAGAGAGAACGATTAATTCAGAATTAATCGATAAAATAATATATTCGATATATTAAACGAAATTAGATTTCAACGCGGAATTAAAATTGGATTTTAATTCGGGCAAACGAATTAATTTAGAATTAATTCGCGAGCGATGCGAATAGTAATTTTGCTAGGCATAATTATTTAATTAAATTTGATTTAATTACTTCGCAAAGGAAAATTCGTTAATTCGGAATTAGCGAACCCGAGCCCGGGATGTGTTGCTGGCCCACTCGGATTTTGAATCAAGTGGGACCCACATATCACATCACAAGTCACATCACTTGTCACTTTAGTTGATGGGTTTTGGTGGGTTGGTGAAGACTTGTTCAACACACTTTTGTAAAGTTGATAGAGTGAAAGACATCTACCTAATATTAGATATTTGGTATATGTTTATTTTGATTTTAGAAATCATTTACACACAAGCTTTTTCACTCCATCTCTTCCTCTCTCATTCATGCCCAAGTGCATAATTTTTCCTCTCCAAAATTTCAAGGCTTGGCCGAATTTCACAAGAGAAAAATTGAAGATTTGTTGCAAATTTTCAAAGGTGCTAGCACACAAAGAAATCATATAAGGTGTTAGGGAAACCAATCCTTGAGCTTGGAATCAACAACATAGCTTGGAGCTTGGATTTCAATTCAAAAGAGGACCTTGGCCGAAACTTCAAGGAGCAAAATTTTGTATTTGACGCATCCAATATCCGATCAAAGTAAGTATTGTTCCGTAAATTCTTCTTTGAGTATTCACATGTTTCATTGCTTAAATGATTTTGGGACATCTTAGAAACCCAACAATGGTATCATGAAGCCTATTTGAGCATGAAATTTGTTTAGGGTTTATATATTAAAATTTGGGTAAATTTGATTTGAGCATGTTTTAATCAAATTGTTTGTTTGAGTATGCTTGAATGTTGATAACTTGGAGTTATGCATGATCAAATTGATGAAAAACTAATTGGATTAATTTTCCCCAATTTGGGTATGATGGCCGAATATAATATCGCCCTAAAGTCATGATATTTTTGTTTTTTGATCACTGGCTGAGTTGAAAGACATGGATATATATTGATTTGAGATTCAATCGGATTGAAATCGGAATCGGATATTAAGTCCCTAAAAATGTCGTGAGCTTCAAAGCATGGAATGAGATGATTTTTTGTTTCAATAATGTTGGATATGTATTGATGATGAATATGCATGATTAATTAATCAAATTGATATTTTGGAAATGTTAATTTAGATAATTAATTAGTGCAATACATTTTAATTAATTAAATTATGAAATTTAGAAATTTAGAATTTGATTAATTGGGCTTAATTTAGAATTGGGCTTATAATGTTGTATTTGAGCCTAATGGGCTTGGTTGAGCCAAGTTGGTTTAGGTCAATTGGATTAGATCCAAATTGGGCCTAAACCATTCCATTAAGTCCAAATATGACAAATGGGCCTTTTATGTTTAATTGGGCCTAAGGGGGCCGAAATTGGTTTCTTGGCAAATATGGTGATTCCTTAATTGGGCTTTGGTATTTGAGTTTGACCCATATTGACCAAAGTCCATGCCTTAAGAAATTAATTGAAAGCCCATTGGACTTTAATTGAATGACATTGGATGTTAATTGGGCTTTGAGACCCATTTAGATTGACCAAAGTCCATCCACATATCATTATTAATTTATTTACCGCGCCTTATTATGCTTTTAGAATGCATGCTTAAGGGTGTATGATGAGACCTAATCAAGGATAAATAAATTGGTTGCCAATTTATGTGAAAAACCCTCAATAAATATTAAGCGTTTTCCTTCCATTGAGTGATTCTTACTCAAGATCCAAGATTGACACTGGTTTGTTGGCCAAAGTCAAGACCTTTGTCCATCGCGGATGTGTTTGAATCATGAAGGCTTTGTTCCATATCGTATGTCTTGTCCAAGTTGTGATTTGTTGGCCAAAGTCAAGATCACTTCTTGTCCATCGACATCGATTACGAAGCTTTCCAAAGTCAAGAGGTTCCGCTTAACTGGAATCATTAAGCTTGTTGTGCCAAAGCCAAGGCTTAGTTGATTCAGAGGAAAATGTTAGGAAAATATATTGGATTTATTGGCATATATATTGTATATATGTTTCGGACTTGGAGGTCCACCTACAGGATCTAGGAATTGGATGAGATCCAATTGATCTTAGAGATCTACCTAGTTAAATATCATACAGCTTGTTGGCCAAAGTCAAGATTGTGTGTTATTTAACGGGATCCTAGCCCACTAGGAAACTAGGTTTCCCGAGTACTCAACAGAGGGTTAGAGGCTCGCCAAAAAATAGTGGGAGGCTAGTATTGAATTTGCAATTTCGTTCAAATACTTAGCTTTACGCGCTTTCAAATTATTTCGTCAATTATATTTATTAGTTAGACTAATATTTTATTATTTTTCTTGTAACAGTTAGACTGTACCCTACATCGTTAATTGAATAGTTGGACTATTGTGATTAAGAAGACAAGAAAGTTAAGCATTAGGGATATTATCATGGGCGATAATGTCTTTAATGGCACAAACTTTCAAGACTGGGATATGAATCTCAGGATTGTCTTGGGATCTGAGAAGTTACTCTATACCATAGATAGACCTCTTGGGCCTAAGCCCTGACCTGATCAGCTGCTTGAGCTAGAGCTTTGGAAGACTCATAGTGATGACAACTCGACTGCTCAATCGGTAATGTTTGCTGCTATGACTCCGCAATTCCGTCGTCAGAACAAGGGATTGGATCCCTATGAGATGATGTCGAAGTTGCATGATCTTCACCGATCTAATATTAGATCACAAAGATATGAGTTGCAGAAGAAGCTCTTCCGCGCTCGCATGTCAGAGGGTACGTCTGTTGAGCACCATGTGTCACATATGATTACTGACATTGAGCAGCTGAGACAGATGGGCATTGTCTTCGAGGCTGAGACTTCAGTAGATTTGATCTTACAGTCTCTCCCCGACACTTGGAGTGGGTTCATCATGAACTACAATATGTTGAACCAAGACCAAACTCTTGGAGAGTTGATGTCCACACTGCGCGAAGCAGAAAAAGAGCTCTTAAAGGGCAAGAAGCGTGAGGCGCACTTCGCTTCAACATCTCAGACTCCGATGGCTTGGCCCAAAGCGACTGGAGGTGTTAAGAAGAAGAAGAATAATAAGAAGAAAGGCAAGGCCAAATCGTCAAAACCTTCTGGGAAGGGTAAGGACAAATCCTAAGATGTATGTCTGCAGTGCGGCAAGCGGGGTCACTAGAAGCGTAACTACCGCGAGTACAAGGCACACATGAAGGAAATCAAAGCGGGCAAGGCACCGGCTTCAAGTATATTTGTTATAGAAATAAACATGTCTACTACTAGTTTTAAAAATTGGATTTTTGATTCTGGTTGTGGTACTCATATATGTACTGATGTGCATGATCTGCAGATTAGCAGGAGACTGGCCTCATGAGAGATTGACCTCCGCGTTGGAAATGGGACACGAGTCGCCGTTTTGGCCGTTGGCACTTTTGTTTTGGAATTGCCCTCGGGGCATGTACTAAAACTTACAGACTGTTATTATGTACCTAGTTTAACTAGGAATATTATTTATGTATCTATGTTAGCCCAATGTGGGTATACTTTTGTATTTAGAAACACTGGATGTTTTATGTTTTATGATATGGAAATTTACAATGCTGATGTAAATAATGGTCTTTATATTTTGAATATAAATCAATCTCAAACATATAATATAACAAACAAAAGGCTTAAAGTAAGTAACAAATATGAAACTTACATGTGGCATTGTCGTCTGGGACACATAAACAAGACACGTATATCCACACTTTCGAAGAGTGGGTACTTGGACGGATTTGATCAAAATTCATATGACGTCTGCGAATCTTGTTTATTAGGCAAAATGCCTAAAACACCTTTTAGTGGAAAGGGTGCACGTGCCACCGAACTGTTAGCCCTCGTTCATAGTGACATATGTGGGCCCATGATGAGTGATATTTATATCACTATTTCCTACTCATTTAACCTAATATTTTGTATAGTTTCTCGGGTTTTGTGAACATTTTGATGTGTTTTGTGTTATTTTGCAGATAAATAAAGTTGGGAAAGCATTGGAAGCAATTTGGGGCCAAAATAGAGAAAAATTGACAAAATGGAAATTCAGTAAATTTCCCGCGTCGCGACGCCAAGACCTTCCGTGTCGCGACGTCTAACGTGCGCCGAACAGTGCTAACGTGCGCCGGGTCCCCAAATCAGAATCTGAGAAAAGTTTGACTTTGCTAACGTGCACCGTGCCACGTGTCACCATCACAGTCGATCTGCTAACATGCGCCGTGCCACGTGTCAGCATCCTACAGTGCCGACAGTCATAATATATTCACTGTTTAAAATATTGACTTAAAAAGGATACCGCTATATTGGTCGGTTGGTAATTTAATTTTAATCTGGTTTAAACCTGACTAATCAAGGACACCGCCAGATTGGTCGGTTGGTAATTTAATTTTGGTTCCGCCTTTATGGCTGGTTTATGGACAAATACTACCGCCTTAATGGCTGGTTGGACTTAATTTGACTTAATCAGGATACCGCCAGATTGGTCGGTTGGTAATATTATCACAAGTTTATATATTATTTTATGAGAGATATCTAAATTAGTAGTAGTAAAAGTAATTGCTTTTACTTTAGCATTTTATTTTATTTTATTTTACTTTTCAGCTTTTACTTTATGTCTTTTTCTTTTAAGTTTTTACTAGCCCTAGTTATGTGTTAGTTATCTGGGGTTGTGATGAATTCTAATATCACCGGTTTATAATTGGTTATTTTATAGTTTGGGTAATTTAAAGGTTTACTTATTAAGTCTTAAGCTTAATGCTTATTGTTGTCTGATCACCAATAAGATTGATGTGGTAAATCTAGAATGAACTAGACATAGGGATTTTAGGTTTCAGCCTTAGACTTAATAGCCCACGATCTTCTTTGAGGATAGATAACCCTTTAATAGATTTTCTTACAGGATAGACATATACCTGTCGGGCGGGGGTAGCCATAATTAGAACTTAAACTTAATGAATCCAGATAATTTGGTTGACATAGACATATGGTTCAATTGGGTTAAACTGGGTATTTGCGTCTGACCATCGACATAGGCTTTTGCATAATTTCATGTTCCAGGTTAGTAAACTGATTTATTACACAAACATAAAATAATCACTTCATCTTTTAAAAGATATTAGAATGATTCACAACCCTAGATCTTTGTGTCTTTTGTTATTTTCCTTAGTATTTTCTTTTGTCTTTTTATTTATTTATTTATTTATTTAGTAAATCTACAATCAACCAAATCAATCAAGCAATCATTATATTCTCCCTCAATTAGATATATGTAAATAAATAGATTCAATAATTAATAACAACAGTAGGAATTAAGTCCTCGTGGGATCGATATTTTTATACTACTTGAACGATATGTGCGCTTGCGTTATACGCGTGTGTTTACGCCGGTCAGCCCATGTCTAGCCAGGCTAGAGGTGGATATGAATACTTCATAACCTTTACGGATGATGCATCGCGTTATGGTTATGTGTATCTTATGAGACACAAGTCGGAAACTTTTGAGAAATTCAAAGAGTTTCGACACGAAGTAGAAAAATAGACTGGCAAAAGTATTAAGACATTACGGTCGGACCGTGGTGGCGAATACTTGAGCAATGAGTTTCTTGATTACTTGAAAGAATATGGTATTCTTTCACAGTGGACTCCTCCAGGAACACCGTAATTAAACGGTGTGTTCGAACGGAGAAACCGAACTTTGTTAGACATGGTAAGGTCTATGATGAGTCGCACAGAGCTACCTATTTCCTTCTGGGGATATGCATTGAACAGTGCAATACTTATTTTGAATAAGGTTCCGTCAAAGTTTGTTCAACAGACTCCGTATGAGATATGGACAGGAAAGAAACCGGGTTTCTCATTCCTGAAGATTTGGGGTTGCTGGGCATACGACAAAAGTTTGGAAGGTACCAAACTAGAACCCAAATCGGATAAATGCCTATTTGTAGGATATCCTAGGGAAACCAAATGATATTACTTCTATCACCCACTAGAGAACAAAGTATTTTTTGCTCTACATGCGGTTTTTCTTGAGAAGGAATTCCTAAATGCAGTGATAAGTGGGAGGAAAGTAGAACTCGATGAAAATCGGAGTGATAATGTTCCTGGCAGAGAATCCTTAACGGAACATCAACAGTTCATCAGGGATGAAACTGTACCACAATCTTCGACTACACAAGAACCGCGTAGGTCGGAGAGAGTCAGAAAACAACCTGAGAGGTATGGGTTTCTGATCTCACCTCATGTGGATATTAATCTTATTGAGGAAGACGAGCCGGCTACGTATGAGAAAGCGATACAAGGTATCGACTCCGGTTTATGGCAAGATGCCATGAATTCCGAAATGGATTCCATACACACCAACCAAGTTTGGACACTGGTTGATGCACCAAAAGGCGTAAAGCCTATTGGTTGCAAATGGATCTTCAAGAATAAGACTGGCATGGATGGCAACGTACAAGCGTATAAAGCTAGGCTTATAGCGAAAAAGGTATCGTCAATGACATGGTGTCGATTCTGACGAAACTTTTTCACCCGTTGCCATGGTTAAATCCATTCGGATAATGCTTGCTATTGCTGCATATTTCGATTACGAGATATGACATATGGACGTCAAAACTGCTTTCCTTAACGAAAACCTTTTGAAGGATTTTTATATGCAACAGCCTGATGGTTTTGTCATACCAAGACTTGCAAACAAAGTTTGTAAGTTAAATCGATCCATTTATGGATTGAAGCAACCATCGCGTTCTTGGAACCAACGTTTTGATGAGATCATAAAAGAATAGGATTTCGTTCAAAACGAGGATGTTCCTTGTGTATATAAGAAGGTTAGTGGGAGCGCACTAACATTCATTGTCCTTTACGTTGATGATGTATTGCTTATTGGCAATGACATTCCCATGTTAACGTCGGTGAAAGCTTGGCTTTAATTAAAATTCTCCATGAAGGATCTGAGAGAAGCAGCCTTTATTCTAGGAATAAAGATCTACCAGGATAGATCTCGAAAGCTGCTTGGACTCTCCCAGAGCACGTATATTGACAAAGTGTTGAAGAGATTCAACATGGATCAGTACAAGAGGGGACTGTTGCTAGTGTCACATGGTGTCACTTTATCTAAGGACATGTGTCCTAAAACTCAAGATGAGAGAGACAACATGAGTCAGATACCGTTCGCCTCGGCAGTCGGATCGATCATATATGCCATGATATGTACGCGACCTGATGTCTCGTATACTTTGAGCATATGTAGTCGCTATCAGGCCGATCCAGGTGATGGTCACTGGATGGCGGTTAAGAATATCCTAAAGTATTTTAGACAAACTAATGATGCTTTCTTAATCTATGGAGATGGAGAACTTGAGGTAACTGGGTTTACAGACGCAAGTTTCCAAACCAATAAAGACGACTGTAAGTCACAATCCGGGTACATGTTTTGTTTGAATAAAGGAGTAGTAAGCTGGAAATCTTCCAAGCAAGAGACTGTTGTCGATTCAAAAACAGAAGCAGAGTACATTGATGCAGCTGAAGCAGCAAAAGAGGCAGTTTGGATTCGTTAATTCCTAATTGGATTAGGAGTAGTTCCGTTAGCAGCTGAGCCCGTTCCATTGTATTGTGACAATAACGGAGCTATAGCACAGGCTAAGGAACCGCAGTCTCATCAACGATCCAAGCATGTTCTTCGATGTTTCCATCTGATTCGTGAGATCATACATCGTGACGATGTGAAGATCGAGAAGGTTGCATCAAAGGACAATATTGCAGATCCGCTGACGAAAGATATTCCTCAGCAAAAGTTTGAGCAACATGTACATAGTTCAGGTATTAGATGCTTGAGTGACTGGATATAGGCCAAGTGGGAGATTGTTAGACAATTATGACCCATAATGTCACTATTTGTAAAAGACATTGTGGTTTTTATACAATTAACTATGTGACAATGAAAATTGCATTTTATCATTTTGTAATTTGATTACTTTAATATATAAATGATAAAAGTTCTTATGATTAGTTCTGGATTATAAGATATGAGACAATATCAATCCATAAAGGTTGTGCGTGTTATGGAAGCGTAACGACATAGTTCTCATATATTTAAGTATTTGATATTTATGCAAGTGTGATAGGAGGTTGTGTTTACCGATGGTACGGAAAGAGCTTCGCTCTGGATAGACCCCGCAGAATCCCATTGGTAGTATGACTATGTGTCTATGGGAATCCGTATCAGGGTAGGTGTATTTGGTCTTAACCTGAGACTTGCATCGCTAGTACTTGCGATAATCAATATACTTTGGTTTTGGTCATCCAGAACTTTAACAGGTTTTGTGTACGCCTCTTCTGGGTTTATTGAGAATCGTAGTGTATTATTGGACAATTATGACCCATAGCGTCACTATTTGTAAAGATCACGGTGTTGTTGTACAAATTAACTATGTTACAAAGGAGATTGCACTCTTATCATTTGTGATTAGATCACCTAGATGTATAAATGATGAGAGGTCCCTTTGATTAGTGCCTGGATTGAGAATGATATGAGACAGTATCAGTCCACGAAGGCAGAATCATTAAATATCCCTAGTCAGAGTATTATCGAGATAGGACATCGATGAATACGTAAAAGACTAGTATTACACTTGTGCGTGTTGTGGGAGCACAACAACATAGTTCTCATATGTTTGGGTATAGGATGTTCATGCAAGTGTAATAGGAGGTTGTGTTTTACCGATGGTACGGGAAACAGCTTCGCTCTGGATAAGACTCCCTCGGAATTCCATTGGTAGTATGACTATGTGTCTATGGAAATCCGAAATCAGGGTAGGTGTATTTGGTCTTAACCTGAGACTTGCACCACTAATACATACGACAATCTATATACTTTGGTTGAGGTCGTCCAGGGCTTTAACCGGTTTCTGTGTACGCCAATACTGGGTATATTGAGAATCGTAGTGTATTGGGTGTGATGTCGAGACGGAAGTGCCACTCCTGTCATATGGAGTTGATGATCGCGCGGGGATACAGAACTGGTTCTCTATATAAGGTTGTAACCGTCGGGATAATATGAGTTGGTCATGATTATCTGATACTAAAGAGACTAGTTGCTCGTAATCCGATATATGCTTCGTACGGGGCAGACATTGTACCAGCCCTAGGCCTCGCATGTGATCATCTGATACTGGACAGAAATACGCAATACTACGTATACTACGCCTGATACAGATCCTTTATTCCTGTAAGGATATTTCCGGAGAATTGGGTAGGCATGTCGCTTTGCTAGAGGCCAACCTTGTCTTGTAAATCGGTATTAACGTAGTACGAGGTACTTACGTGTTCAGATAGTCCGACGACCGACTTTACTGCCAACATATCCGGGGATCTCATGGGTCGCTTCCCAAAGATTCACCGATGACGTATAACTCGCACTCTAAATTAATATGGGATTAATTAGAAGAGAGAGAAAAATAATCTGGGATTAATTGCGGAGATATTTTATCTGGGATAAAATATCAATTGAAGAGAGAGAACGATTAATTTGGAATTAATCGATAAATTAATATATTCGATATATTAAACGAAATTGGATTTCGACGCGGAATTAAAATTAGATTTTAATTTGGGCGAACGAATTAATTTAGAATTAATTCGTTATCGACGTGAATAGTAATTATGATAGGCATGATTATTTAATTAAATTAGATTTAATCGCGACGCAACGGAAAGTTCGTTAATTTAGAATTAGCGAACCCGAGCCCGAGATTTTTTGCGAGCGCATTCGCATTTCGAATTCGAATTCGAATGCGGCAAATCAAATCAAGCGTCAAATCGCTAGTCGCATCTAGCGTCACATCAGTCGTCAATCAAGTGATGGATGATGTCTTTCACTTTGAGTGATTGACGCTAGTCACTATTCATGATTGATGGATTGATGTGTGTTGATGGAAGTGGTTGAAGCCATTAATGACTTGATTTTTGAAATAAAAAATGTGGTAAATCATTTTAATTATTTTGGAAAAATATATAAGTGATTTGGAAACACTTTTCCAACTAATTTCAACACAACTCTCTCTCACCATTTTCTTTCTTCTTCACGCCCATGGAGGGGCAAAAACTTCACTGGTTTCTGTCAAGAAACCGTGAGTTAGGGGAGCAAGAGTGATGGTTTTGCGGTAAAATCATCAAGTGCTAGCACACTTACGAGACATGCGAAGGTGATAGGGAATTAAAATTAGATTTTAATTTGGGCGAACGAATTAATTTAGAATTAATTCGCGAGCGACGTGAATAATAATTTTTCTAGGCATAATTATTTAATTAAATTTGATTTAATTACGTCGCAACGGAAAATTCGTTAATTCGGAATTAGCGAACCCGAGCCCGGGATGTGTTGCGGGCCCACTCGGATTTTGAATCAAGTGGGGCCCACATGTCACATCACTTGTCACTTTAGTTGATGGGTTTTGGTGGGTTGGTGAAGACTTGTTCAACACACTTTTGTAAAGTTGATGGAGTGAAAGACATCTACCTAATATTAGATATTTGGTATATGTTTATTTTGATTTTAGAAATCATTCACACACAAGCTTTTTCACTCCATCTCTTCCTCTCTCATTCACGCCCAATTGCAGAATTTTTCCTCTCCAAAATTTCAAGGCTTGGCCGAATTTCACAAGAGAAAAATTGAAGATTTGTTGCAAATTTTCAAAGGTGCTAGCACACAAAGAAATCATATAAGGTGTTAGGGAAACCAATCATTGAGCTTGGAATCAACAACGTAGCTTGGAGCTTGGATTTCAATTCAAAAGAGGACATTGGCCGAAACTTCAAGGAGCAAAGTTTCGTATTTGACGCATCCAATATCCGATCAAAGTGAGTATTATTCCGCAAATTCTTCTTTGAGTATTCACATGTTTCACTGCTTAAATGATCTTGGGACATCTTAGAAACCCAACAATAGGCATCCATCACGTGTTTACGATCCAGTAAATCCATGGCCATGGTATAACTTCGGAAACCAGTTCCGAGTGTTATTTAGAGATCGTAAATTGAAAGTCAACTCTATTATACCGAACAGATTTGACGTTCTGATCTATATCACAGGTATAATACAGATGGCCTGTGACAGAGGGATTATAAGTATGCTATGACCTCAACTTGCATAGTTTATCAAGATTATCTGTGGTCGTCATAATCCATGAGTAGGTGGATTATGGACACGAAATTGGATTTCGTGACAGATAAATCTAAACTTAGAGAGTCCCACAATATTAAGTGTACTCGTTGAGCACTTGGGCAACTCGATATGAATAATATTGATTATTCATAATACTTCACCGGATTAAGTGAGTTAATTTAGATCGTTTAATCGGTTAAACGATAACACATGCAATTAGTGAATTTTGTCCGCTAATAATTATTGTGTATTTGTATTTGATACATAATACGATTAGATACACATTAATTATTCGTCAAATGAGATTTTGACACATGCCATAAATATATGTATTTATTATATATTGTAAATAAAAATACATATATAATAATAATTACATTAATTGATTATTTGAATATTTAATTGTTAAATATTTCAATAATTAATTAATCTAATTTTTCATAAATTTTATGATATTTTTTCCAATTATTATTTGGACACATGCCATATTTTTATTAAACTTAAGGTGTGTTAATATGATTGGCCACTAAAAGATTAATATTGATTTTTTGATTTAATGAAATTAAAAAATACAAAATGACCAAAATGCCCCTCTTTTATGGCAAAAATTTGGTCAACACTTTAAAAAGGTAGAAAATTATTTTCTATTGGACAATTATGACCCATAGCGTCACTATTTGTAAAAGACATTGTGGTTTTTGTACAAATTAACTATGTGACAATGGAATTGTATTTTATCATTTTGTAATTTGATTACTTAAATATATAAATGATAAAAATCCTTATGATTAGTTCCGGATTATAAGATATGAGACAATATCAATCCATAAAGGTTTAATCATTAAATATCCCTAGTCGTAGTATTATCGAGACTGGACATCGATAATGCGGAATAGACTAGTATTGCACTTGTGCGTGTTATGGAAGCGTAACAACATAGTTCTCATATATTTAAGTATTGGATACTTATGCAAGTGTGATAGGAGGTTGTGTTTACCGATGGTGCGGAAACAGCTTCGCTCTGGATAGACCCCTCGGAATCCCATTGGTAGTATGACTATGTGTATATGGGAATCCGCATCAGGGTAGGTGTATTTGGTCTTAACCTGAGACTTGCATCGCTAGTACTTGCGACAATCAATACGCTTTGGTTTTGGTCGTCCGGGACTTTAATAGGTTCTGTGTACGCCTCTTCCGGGTTTATTGAGAATCGTAGTGTATTGGGTATGATGTCAAGACAGAAATATCACTTCAGTCATATGGAGATGATGATCACGTAGAGATACAGAATTGGTACTCTAATGTGTTGCAACCATCGGGATAATATGACAAGGTCATGATTATCTGATTAAAGAGACTAGTTGCTTGTGATCCGATATATGATTCGTACGGGGCAGACACTATTCCAGCCCCAGGCCTTACATGTGACATCTGATACTAGATCGCAATACGCAATACTACGTATACTACGCCTGACATAGATTATATATTCCTTTAAGAATATTTCTGGAGAGTTAGGTAGGCACTATGTTTTGCTAGAATCCAACCATGTCTCGTAAATCGGTAAAAACATGGTACGAGGTACGCACATGTTCGGATAGTCCGACGACCGGATTTACTGCCAACATATCCAAGGATCTCATGGGTCGCTTCCCGAAGATTCACCGATGATGTATGATTCGAACATAATTAATCTATGATTAATTACAGAGAGATTTTATCTGGGATAAAATATTATTTGAAGAGAGAGAACGATTAATTTGGAATTAATCGATAAAATAATATATTCGATATATTAAATGAAATTAGATTTCATAACGAAATTAAAATTAGATTTTAATTCGGGCGAACGAATTAATTTAGAATTAATTCGCGAGCGATGTGAATAGTAATTTTGCTAGGCATAATTATTTAATTAAATTTGATTTAATTACGTCGCAACAGAAAATTAGTTAATTCAGAATTAACGAACCCGAGCCCGGAAGTGTTTGCAGGCCCACTCAGATTTTGAATTTAAGTGGGGCCCACAAGTCACATCACAAGTCACTTCACTTGTCATTCATTCACTTTTTGATGATGGAAGTAAGTAATGATTTGTTGATAACTTACCAAACACTCAACCTTTTAAATGATGATAGACTTTTACCTAAACTTGGTTTTGGTATATCTTATTTTGATTTTGGAAATCATATACACAAGTCATCACTTTTAACAAAATAGAAAACTCTCTCTCTCTCCCCAAAAGCCACCATTGCCGTGAGCTTCACCAAGGAAAAGGAAAAATTGTTGCTTCTTTTTCTTTCAAGATAGCACTTGAGGAATCATATAAGGTGATAGATAAACCATTCCCAAGAGCTTGGAATCTCAAATCTCAAAGCTTGGAGCTTGGATTCATCATTCAAAGAGGAGCTTGGAGGACCTTCTCAAAGCAAATTTTTGTTCTACACACATCCTACATCCGTTCGTTGTAAGTATATTTTCGCTATACTTCTTCTTGTATTCACATGATTTTATGCTTAAATTGATCTTGGGATGACCTTTGAAACCCAACATTTTCTTCTTCTTAAAGAAGCCTCCATGGCCGTGACCTTCCAAAAGAAAATGGGTTTTTCCAAAATTGTTTGATAAATTCATGGAAAAGTGAAGAAAAATCAAGAAAATGCTTAAGGAAGTTTGGAGCATTAAAGGTAATCTTCAAAACCCTCTAAGCATGAAATTAGTTTATTGTTTCTTGATTTCTTAGAATGTTTCTAGGATTTCTTCACTTGTAAAATTTAGGGCTTTTGGTTGTGGTTGATGGATTGGAAGCTAATGAAGCATGTGTGAAGTATTTTGGATGCAATTAGTGTAATTAGTATCCAATTTAATCAATTGTTGATTAGTTGCTATTCTAGAGTGTTGTGACCACTCTTATGGCACCTAGAATTATTCTTGGGTTGTTCATGTGTGGTGGCTTTGAATTGGTGTAGAGATTAATTGATTTAATCTTTGAAAATTGGATTTAAAGCATGAAAAATTCATGATTTTTGGTTCCTGATCAGATTAGGCTAAACTGGAAATTTTGTGATGTATTTGATTTGTTATGAATGTAATTAATGTGTCTTGTGAGTTGGCACAATTGCCGGAAAATGTTTCCGATATGAAATAAGCGAAAATGGCCAAAAACGGCATTACCGGGTGGATTTTGAGCCAACCGGGTGACGGCTGTCCAAACAGTGAATCCGTCACTGTTTGGGCAGACCATGAACTGCCCCTACATTAATGGAGCAGACATGGGTAGTTTCCATAAGTTTTGGGTAGTCGGTTCGGTCAAAAATACGTTTTAGGCCATTTTACGGAAAAATCATTTTCGTAAAAGTTTCGTGATGTTTCAACAATGTTTATGTTAATATTTGATATTAAATAAATAGGTTTAGGTGAAATATGAATAAATTATTCATATTAGATATTGAATAATTTATTTGGTATTTTGAAAAAGTTTTAAAATAAGATTTCGCCTGACCCGCGCTTCCGCTGCGCCCCATCGCCCAAAACCCCAACAAAAATGGTATCAGAGCGGGTCTGATGCTTCATCCATTATATTATTCATGCTTCATATTTGATAGATAATCCAATTTTAATGTTCGCACATGCTAGAAATCTATATATGATTCTTAACTGTTCGATTCTACGCTAACGAATATATAACAGAAATTTAATTGTTAAATTGAGCTATATGTTCTAAGGTAGAATTGAATTGTTTAGAAAATGATTTAGATTAAATTCTGCATTGGATGTAGAGTAAAACTTCCATAGGAAATCCTCGCTTTTAAATATGGTTGTAAAGTAACGTGTATTGGATACATATTTCTTGGTCTGTCTTGTCAGTATAATTTATGGGTATTTTTCTATAAGTGCATCTGAGATCGTGCCAAAGCTGTGAGGGTGTAGTTATATGATTTTTATCCATACCGGTTGTATATTGATACTGGACAAATTCAAGTGAAAGTGGAAATCCTGAACGTGCCAAAGCTGTCAGGACTATACCGGTAGCTTGAGTATGTCATTGACAAGTGTAACCTTGATACGCCTCCCTGTAAACGTGCCAAAACTATCACAGCGAGAAACGGTCATGACCGAAACCAAAAGTCACTGGTGAGTGATTGACAAATTATTGTCTACCTAATGAATATACGTAGGCGAGAACGTGCCAAAGCTGTGAGTCGAAATATATTCATGGGATCCTACTCTCACTATGGAATTCGATTTAATTATTGAATTCTCATTGTCCATTAGGGATTACGATATTACGTAAAATAGTGGGAGACACTGTTGAGTTTAAAATCCATAACTCAGGCAGTGTGTAATATTATGGAATTTACTGCTTCCATTTTCCTTTATTCTATACTGTTTATAGAATTATGTGTTAATGTTCCTAGAACATGCCAAAGATCTAATAAGCAAGAAAAGGTGTTCACAAATTCATTATAAGTTGCAGAATATACTTACAATGAACGGATTTGGCTTTTAAAATTTTTGAGAAGAAGATCTCCAAGATGCTTCCTTTGTTGATTCCAAGCTTTGAGTTGTGAGAAGTGATCTCCAAGATCCAACCTTCAATGTTGATTCCAAGCTTTGAGTTGTGAGAAGTGATCTCCAAGATCCAACCTTCAATGTTGATTCCAAGCTTTGAGTTGTTTCCCAATACCCTTTGTTGATTCCTTGAAGTGCTAGCTAACTTGATTTTGCCACAAAATCAAAGAGAGGAGGTGGAGAAGCTCACGCCCATGGCCATGTGTGCTAGGGTTTGTGTTTGTGAGATGTGTTACCAAAATGAGAGAGAGAAATGCCTTTTGGTAAAAACCAATTTACCATTTTCACCTAAACAAAGTGTTTGGGTAAATGGTTTCACCAAAACCATTCCAAGGTGGTTGGAAAGTAGATGGTTTGGCATAAATGCCAACCACTCTCCCAACTACCACATTTAAAGTGGGCCCCACATTTGAATTCAAAATTCAAATGGATTCTACGAATGTTTGCCGCGGCTCGGATTCGTTTAATCCGATTAAACGAATTCTCGTCGCTAAATAATTAAATCTAATTTAATTAAATAATGACGTCTCGTAAATTTATTACGAATGTCGTTTACGAATTAATTCTAAATTAGTCTGTTCGTTCATATTAAAGTCCGACTTTAATTTCATGATGAAATCCAATTCATATTAATATATCCGATATATTAATTTTAGCCCATGTCAATAAATTAAATAGAAAAATCAAATTTAACTATTAAATTTATTTTACCGATTAATTCCAAATTAATCATGCTCTCTCTCTTTCGAACACATTTAATCCCAGATTAAATAATGCTTCAATTAATCCCAGATTAATTTTCTCTCTCTTAATTAATCCCAGATTAATTCTAATCGAGTCAACTGTCATCGGTGAATCTTTGGGAAGTGACCCAAGAGACCTCTGGATATGTTGTCAGTAAATCCGGTTATCGGACTATCCGATTAAGTGTGTACCTCGTACCACGTGCTTACTGATTTACAAGACATGGTTAGCTTCTAGCAAAGAACCGTGCCTACCCAATTCTCCAGAAATATTCTTACTGGAATATATATAATCTATGTGAGGCGTAGTATACGTAGTATTGCGTATAGCGATCCAGTATCTGATGTCACGTGCAAGGCCTGGGGCTGGAATAGTGTCTGCCCCGTACGAAGCACATATCAGATATCAAGCAACTAGTCTATTTGAATCAGATAATCATGACCTTGTCATATTATCCCAATGGTTGCAACACAATAGAGAACCAGTTCTGAATCCCTGCGTGATCATCAATAAACCCAGTAGAGGCGCACACAGAACCTGTTAAAGCCCTGGACGACCAAAACCAAAGTTTACCGATTGTCGCAAGTACTAGCGATGCAAGTCTGAGGTTAAGACCAAATACACCTACCCTGAAGCGGACTCCCATAAACACATATGCATACTACCAATGAGATTCCGCGGGTTCTATCCAGAGCGAAGCTGTTTTCCTTACCATCGGTAAAACACAACCTCCTATCGCACTTGCATAAGTATCCAATACTTAAACATATGAGAACTATGCCGTTATGCCCTCACAACGCGCACAAGTGCAATACTAGTCTATTCCGCATTATCGATGTCCAGTCTCGATAATACTACGACTAGGGATATTTAATGATTAAACCTTTATGGATTGATACTATCTCATATCATCTCAATCCGGAACTAATCATAAGGACTTCTACCATTTCTATATCAAAGTAAATAAATTACGAAACGGTAAAAGGCAATTTCATTACTACATAGTTAATTTTGTACAAAAACACAATGTCTTTTACAAACAGTGACGCTATGGGTCATAATTGTCTAACAATCTCCCACTTGGCCTATAGCAAGTCACTCAAGCATCTAACACCCGAACTATGTATATGTCTCTCAAACTTTTGCTGTGAAATAGCTTTCGTCAACGGATCTGCAATGTTGTCATCTGATGCGACCTTCTCGATCTTCACATCGCCACGATGTATGATCTCACGAATCAGATGGAAACGTCGAAGAACCTGCTTGGATCGTTGATGAGACCGCGGTTCCTTAGCCTGCGCTATAGCCCCGTTATTGTCACAATACAATGGAACGGGCTCAGCTGCTAACGGAACTACTCCTAATCCAATTAGGAATTTACGGATCCAAACTGCCTCTTTTGCTGCTTCAGCTGCAGCAATATACTCCGTTTCTGTTGTTGAATCGGCAACAGTCTCTTGCTTGGAAGATTTTTAGCTTACTGCTCCGTTGTTCAAACAAAACATGTACCCGGATTGTGACTTAGAGTCGTCTTTATCGGTTTGGAAACTTGCATCGGTATACCCAGTTACCTCAAGTTCTCCATCTCCATAAACTAAGAAAGCATCTTTAGTTCTTCTAAGATACTTAAGGATGTTCTTAACCGCCATCCAGTGACCATCACCTGGATCGGCCTGATAGCGACTACACATGCTCAAAGCATACGAGACATCAGGTCGCGTACATATCATGGCATACATGATCGATCCGACTGCCGAGGCGAACGGTATCCGACTCATGCTGTTTCTCTCATCTTGAGTTTTAGGACACATGTCCTTAGATAGAGTGATGCCATGTGACACTGGTAACAGTCCCCTCTTGGACTGATCCATGTTGAATCTTTTCAACACTTTGTCAATATACGTGCTCTGAGAGAGTCCAAGCAGCTTTCTAGATCTATCCCGGTAGATCTTTATTCCCAGAATATAGGCTGCTTCTCCCATATCTTTCATGGAGAATTTTAATGAAAGCCAAGCCTTCACCGATGTTAACATGGGAATGTCATTGCCCATAAGCAATACATCATCAATCATAAAGGACAATAAAAGGCAGTGCTCTCCCACTAACCTTCTTATATACACAAGGATCATCTTCGTTTTGAATGAAATCATATTCTTTTATGATCTCATCAACATGTTGGTTCCATGACCGCGATGCTTGCTTCAGTCCATAAATGGACCGATTTAACTTACAAACCTTGTTTGCAAGTCTAGGCACGATAAAATCGTCAGGCTGTTGCATATAAACATCCTCCAAAAGGTTTCCGTTAAGGAAAGCGGTTTTAACGTCCATCTGCCATATCTCGTAATCGAAATATACAGCAATAGCAAGCATTATTCGAATGGATTTAATCATGGCAACGGGTGAGAAAGTTTCGTCATAATCGACATTGACGATACCCCTTCGCTACAAGCCTAGCTTTGTACGTTTGTACGTTGCCATCCATGTCGGTCTTCTTCTTGAAGACCCATTTGCATCCAATAGGCTTTACGCCTTCTGGTGCATCAACTAGTGTCCAAACTTGGTTGGTGTACATGGAATCCATTTCAGACTTCATGGCCTCTTGCCATAAAGCGTAATCGATATCTTGTATCGCTTCCTCATACGTAGCCGGTTCGTTATCCTCAATGAGATTAATATCTACATGAGGTGAGATCAGAAACCCATACTTCTCAGGTTGTTTCCCGACTCTCTCCGACCTACGCGGTCCTTGTGTAATAGAAGATTGTGGTACAGTCTCCTCCCGGATGGACTGTTCATGTTCCGTTGAGGATTCTATGCCAGGAATAGTATCACTCCGATTTTCATCGAGTTCTACTTTCCTCCCACTAATCATTGCATTTAGGAATTCATTCTTACGGAAAACCGCATGTAGAGCAACAAATACTTTGTTCTCTCGTGGGTGATAGAAGTAATATCCTTTGGTTTCCCTAGGATATCCTATGAATAGGCATTTATCCGATTTGGGCTCAAGTTTGTACCTTCCAAACGTTTGACGTATGCCCAGCATCCCCAAATCTTCAGGAATGATAAACCCGGTTTCTTTCCTGTCCATATCTCATACGGAGTCTGTTGTACAGACTTTGACGGAACCTTATTCAAAATAAGAATTGCACTGTTTAATGCATATCCCCAGAAGGAAATAGGTAGCTCAGTGCGACTCATCATAGACCTTACCATGTCCAACAAAGTTCGGTTTCTCCGTTCGGATACACCTTTTAATTGCGGTGTTCCAGGAGGAGTCCACTGTGAAAGAATACCATATTCTTTCATGTAATCTAGAAACTCATTGCTCAAGTATTCGCCACCACGGTCCGACCGTAATGTCTTTATACTCTTGCCGGTCTTATTTTCAACTTCGTGTCGAAACTCTTTGAATTTCTCAAAAGTTTCCGACTTGTGTCTCATAAAATACACATAACCATAACGCGATGCATCATCCGTAAAGGTTACGAAGTATTCAAATCCACCTCTAGCCGTGCTTGACATGGGCCCACATACGTCACTATGAACGAGGGCTAACAGTTCGATGGCGCGTTCACCTTTACCGCTAAAAGATGATTTAGGCATTTTGCCTAATAAGCAAGATTCGCAGACGTCATATGAATTTGGATCAAATCCGTCCAAGTACCCACTCTTCGAAAGTGTGGATATGCGAGTCTTGTTTATGTTTCCCAGACGACAGTGCCACATATAAGTTTCATCTTTGTTACTCGTTTTGAGCCTTTTGTTTGTTACATTATATGTTTGAGATTGATTTATATTCAAAATATAAGGACCATTATTAGCATCAGCAGAACATATCTCAAAATCATCTTTATAAACAAAACACCCAGTGTTTCGGAATACAAAAGTGTACCCGTATTGGGTCAAACAATATACAGAGATAATATTCCTAGTCAAACTAGGTACATAATAACAATCTAAAATTTTAAGTACATGCCCCGAAGGCAGTTCTAAAACAAAAGTGCCAACGGCCAAAACGGCGACTGGTACCCCATTTCCGACGCGTAGATCAATCTCCCCTGAGGCCAGTCTCCTGCTAATCTGCAGATCCTGCACATCAGTACATATGTGAGTACCACAACCAGAATCAAAAATCCAATTTTTAAAACTAGAAGTAGTCATGTTTATTTCAATAACAAACATACCTAAAGCCGGTGCCTTGCCCGCTTTAATCTCATTCTGGAGCGCCTTGTACTCGCGGCAGTCACGCTTCCAGTGACCCCGCTTGCCGCACTGGAGGCAAACATCATGAGATTTGTCCTTAGGCTTCCCAGAAGCCTTTGACGATTTGGTATTGCCCTTTCTATTATGCTTCTTCTTCTTCACACCTCCAGTCGCCTTGGGCCCAGCCCTCGGTGTATGAGATGTCGAAGCAAAGTACACCTCACGCTTATTACCCTTAAGCAGCTCTTTCTCGGCTTCAGTTGACAACAACTCTCCAAGAGTATCATCAGTGTTCATCAAATTATAGTTTATGATGAATTGTCTCCAAGTGTCGGGGAGAGATTGCAAGATCATATCTATGGTAATCTCAGCCTCTAAGACTATCCCCATCTCAGCCAGCTCATCTATGTCGGCAATCATCTGTGCCATATGGGACTCAACAGACATGCCTTCTGACATACGTGAACGGAAGAGCTTCTTCACTAACTAATATCTCTGCGATCTTCGGTTAGATCGGTGAAGATCGTGCAACCTCGCCAACATGTTATAGGGATCCAAGTCCCTATTCTGTCGATGGAAATGCTGAGTCATGGAAGCAATCATAATAGACTGAGCAGTATCATTATCATCGCTGTGAGTCTTCCAAAGCTCCAGCTCAAGTAACTGATCAGGTTTGGGCTTAGGCCCAAGAGGTCTCTGTATAGTGTATAACACCCTATCGGCTCCAAGGACTATCCTCAGATTCATTTCCCAATCGGCAAAGTTCGTGCCCTGGAAGACATTTTCGCCCATGATAATGTCTCAGACATTTCCCTTTCCTGTCATCCTGATTACGATAGTCTAACTATCTAATCAACGATATATGGGTACAGTCTAACTGTTATAAGAAAAATAACATTATATTAGTCCAACTAATAAAATAATTTTGACGAAATATTTTTGAAAGCGCGTAAAGCTAAGTATCTAAATGAAATTGCAAATTCAATACTAGCCTCCCACTATTTTTTGGCGAGCCTCTAACCCTCTGTTGAGTACTCGGGAAACCTAGTTTCCTAGTGGGCTAGGATCCCGTTAAATAACACATAACCTTGACTTTGGCCAACAAGCTGTATGATATTTAACTAGGTAGATCTCGAAGATCAATTGGATCTCATCCAATTCCTAGATCCGGTAGGTGGACATCCAAGTCTGAAACATATATACAATATACATGCCAATATATCCAATATATTTTCCTAACCTTTTTCCTCTGAATCAACTAAGCCTTGGCTTTGGCACAACAAGCTTAATGATTCCAGTTAAGCGGGACCCATTGACATGGAAAGCTTCGTAATCAATGTCGATGGACAAGAAGTGATCTTGACTTTGGCCAAAAAATCACGACTTGGACAAGACACCGATATGGAAGAAAACTCTCATGATTCAAACACATCCGCAATTGACAAAGGTCTTGACTTTGGCCAACAAACCAATGCCAACTTTGGATCTTGAGTAAGAATCACTTAACGGAAGGAAAAACGCTTAATATGTTTTGAGGGTTTTTCGCGTAAATTGGCAACCAATTATTATCTTTGATTAGGTCTCATCATACACCTTAAGCATGCATTCTAAAAACATAATAAGGCGCGATAAGTAAATTAATAATGATATGCGGATGGATATTTAAACAGATTGTTCCTAGAACAAATCACTCCATTTCCTCTCCCCGGCTAGAACTATTCTAACTTCTACCCAATAACATAATACAATAAAGAAACCTCATTTAGATTGAGGGGAATTGGTGAGAAGAGAAATACAAAGAATAAGGAGATAAAAGGCTGGACACACAGGTCCAATTTAATAAATTCTAAATTTATTACAATTTCCAAAATTGCCCTCGCCTTTCTAATATCAATCCGATATACATTATTCATTCAACACATTCATGTATTCATACAAAGCATGTTATTCAATCAATCTAATCCAATTAATTAATCTTTGATTAATGACCATCCAATGTTCAAACAACGATTTGATTTGCTCGAGTCCAATTCGTTTAAGAATAAGTACTTAAAGTACGTATTCTTGAATTATATCGAACTACAATTTTAAATCAAATTTATTTGTATTCAATAATAATTCCAATTTAATTCCAAATTAAATAATTACACTTATTTATTTGCCTTAAAGACTTGGATTCCAAATCCAATCTTAATGGGTCTCAAAGGCCCAATAACATCCAATGTTATTTTAATTAAAGTCTAATGGGCTTTTAATTGATTCTTAAGGCATGGGCTTTGGCCATAATGGATCAAACCCAAAATGCCAAGGCCCAATAGGAATCACCATATTGCCAACAAATCAATTTAGGACCATTAGGCCCAATTACATCCTTTAAAGGGCCAAGTGATGTATTTGGACTTTATGGAATTAGTTTTGGGCCCAATTGGATCCAATCCAAAAGTCCAAAACCAAACTTGGTCAAACCAAGCCCATTAAGCCCAAATACACACTTTTAGCCCAATTCATAATTTAAAGGCTTATTAACATAATTATAATATTCCAAATATCACAATTATTTTAATTAAAGTGTATTAGCCATGATTAATTAATTAAACTCAATATTTCCAAAATACCAATTAACTTGATTAATCATGGTTAAGTTAATCAATTTATGCTCAACACAAATTGAAGCAAAACATATCATTTTCATGCTCAACATGCTCTTTGAATTAACATAAACATTATTGACTTTGATTCCAATCTAATCAAACCAACAATCAACATTTATATCATGCTTTAAACACATCAAATGTTGTAAAAATCAAAAAATCAAACTGTAGTGGACTGCAGTAGCATTCAGCCTCATTAAGGAAAAATAAAAAAATTTGATCCAATCAATTTATCTCAAAACTAATCATGCACAACTCTAAGTCAACATAATCTAAGCATGCTCAAAGCATCAAGTTGAAGAAATCATATTCAAAACATAGAAGCCCTAAATTTTAGTCTCATGAACCCTAAAATTTTCATGCTTAAAATTGGCTCTTGATACCATTGTTAGTGTTCCTAGAACATGCCAAAGATCTAATAAGCAAGAAAAGGTGTTCATAAATTCATTATAAGTTACGGAATATACTTACAATGAACGGATTTGGCTTTTAAATTTTTTGAGAAGAAGATCTTCAAGATGCTTCCTTTGTTGATTCCAAGCTTTGAGTTGTGAGAAGTGATCTCCAAGATCCAACCTTCAATATTGATTCCAAGCTTTGAGTTGTGAGAAGTGATCTCCAAGATCCAACCTTCAATGTTGATTCCAAGCTTTGAGTTGTGAGAAGTGATCTCCAAGATCCAACCTTCAATGTTGATTCCAAGCTTTGAGTTGTTTCCCTATCACATTTGTTGATTCCTTGAAGTGCTAGCTAACTTGATTTTGCCACAAAATCAAAGAGAGGAGGTGGAGAAGCTCACGCCCATGGCCATGTGTGCTAGGGTTTGTGTTTGTGAGATGTGTTACCAAAATGAGAGAGAGAAATGCCTTTTGGTAAAAATCAATTTACCATTTTCACCTAAACAAGGTGGTTGGGTAAATGGTTTCACCAAAACCATTCCAAGGTGGTTGGAAAGTAGATGGTTTGGCATAAAGGCCAACCACTCTCCCAACTACCACATTTAAAGTGGGCCCCACATTTGAATTCAAAATTCAAATGGATTCTACGAATGTTTGCCGTGGCTCGGATTCGTTTAATCCGATTAAACGAATTCTCGTCACTATAATTAAATCTAATTTAATTAAATAACGACGTCTCATAAATTTATTACGAATGCCGTTTACGAATTAATTCTAAATTAGTCCGTTTGTTCATATTAAAGTCCGACTTTAATTTCGTAATGAAATCCAATTCATATTAATATATCCGATATATTAATTTTAGCCCATGTCAATAAATTAAATAGAAAAATCAAATTTAACTATTAAATTTATTTTACCGATTAATTCCAAATTAATCATGCTCTCTCTCTTTCGACACATTTAATCCCAGATTAAATAATGCTTCAATTAATCCCAGATTAATTTTCTCTCTCTTAATTAATCCCAGATTAATTCTAATCAAGTCAACTGTCATCGGTGAATCTTTGGGAAGCGACCCAAGAGAGCTCTGGATATGTTGGCAGTAAATCCGGTTATCGGACTATCCGATTAAGTGCGTACCTCGTACCACGTGCTTACCGATTTACAAGACATGGTTAGCTTCTAGCAAAGCATCGTGCCTACCCAATTCTCCAGAAATATTCTTACTGGAATATATATAATCTATGTCAGGCGTGGTATACATAGTATTGCGTATAGCGATCCAGTATCTGATGTCACGTGCAAGGCCTGAGGCTGGAATAGTGTCTGCCCCGTACGAAGCACATATCGGATATCAAGCAACTAGTCTCTTTGATTCAGATAATCATGACCTTTTCATATTATCCCGATGTTTGCAACACAATAGAGAACCAGTTCTGAATCCCTGCGTGATCATCATCTCCATACGTCTGAAGTGATACTTCCGTCTTGACATCACACCCAATACACTACGATTCTCAATAAACCCAGTAGAGGCGCACACAGAACCTGTTAAAGCCCTGGACGACTAAAACCAAAGTTTACCGATTTTCGCAAGTACTAGCGATGCAAGTCTCAGGTTAAGACCAAATACACCTACCCTGAAGCGGACTCCCATAAACACATATACATACTACCAATGGGATTCCGCGGGGTCTATCCAGAGCGAAGCTGTTTTCCGTACCATCGGTAAAACACAACCTCCTATCGCACTTGCATAAGTATCCGATACTTAAACATATGAGAACTATGCCGTTATGCCCTCACAACGCGCACAAGTGCAATACTAGTCTATTCCGTATTATCGATGTCCAGTCTCGATAATACTACGACTAGGGATATTTAATGATTAAACCTTTATGGATTGATACTGTCTCATATCATCTCAATCTGGAACTAATTATAAGGACTTCTACCATTTCTATATCAAAGTAAATAAATTACGAAACGGTAAAAGGCAATTTCATTACTACATAGTTAATTTTGTACAAAAACACAATGTCTTTTACAAACAGTGACGCTATGGGTCATAATTGTCTAACATTATGCTTCTAATCCACTGCATTTTTATTTCCTAAATATATAGGTATTCTGACTTTACTTATGGTTGCGTAATTCTAGAATAGGTTCTAGAAAAAATATAGACTTAGATATTGTTAGATTAGTTTAAACCATTGTGAACTGTTGTTCCGATTTTATTGAAAATCGAGATGGTTTGTGACTTAGTTACTAAGTCACGATTAGGTAATCTAAATATATATTTGTGTTTAAGATAGTATTCTAGATAGAATTGTTTCTTATGCAGTAAGAATTGACTTGAATAGTTCATGTCTCGAGATTCTTGACTGGCATTAAGAAAATCCTTTTAGTATTTGTTTATCTTTTAGTGACGTTTCTTGGCTTTAGCGACTTTTAGAAGTCACGTGTCTGACATAGTTTGCTAATCAATTATTTGCAATCGTTGTGAATAATTGAACGCAAATTATAAAGCTAAAAAAAGGAGATGTATACAATTGTGTATAGAGAATATCGATTCTCATAATACAACAACTGTAGGTATTGGATATCAGATCTCCAGTCTAGTTATTTAAAATAATATTTAATAACTATTTTGATATTTGATATCAGAACTTGTGACTATTGGATAGTTACTTGTTTTGTATAAACAGTTGTTACATATTTTAAGATGACTAGTAGTGTCATTAATGAAAGATAAGCATTAAGAAAAATATTCGGTAAAATAAATAACTTAGAACTGTGTTTTATGAGATTTTATCATAAAAACATTGGATGCTTATTTCATATGGTAAATGATGGTCTGATATGAGATCACACCATATATCCTTATCCATTTAATGAATATTGTATTCAGGATGTGATTGAATCTCATTTAACCGATGATCGTCATTGGACCACAAGATTTATTAAACTAATACATTGGATGTATGTGGTTTAATGAATTAATAATTACCTTAGATAGTTTTCTATACTCCATGACTTAGTTAATGATTTGTCATGACTTAGTTGCGAGTTTCTAAGAGAATATATTGGACGTCTTGAATGGTTCGAGAACTTTCGATATGTTTCTAATGAAACATGGATAGAATATTTTGAATGGTTCAAAAATATTCTATTTGAAGTGTTGAAAACTATGAAATTCATTGCGCATCTTTGAATTGTTCGAAGACGTTTGATATGATCAAACGCATGAATTTATGGCAATTAGTTCTGAAGTTATTTAATGAATTTGATTCTTACTCAATATTAAACTTCCACGATTCCATTTTGATGGAATTGTTTAGTGGGAGTGATCGAATCTTATATGATTTGATTCGTTGATATTGAGAGTTACCGAATAGGTTTTCAATACTCTTGGGGTTATACTCCAGTAACGCTAATTCATCTTTTTAATTATTGTTCCATTCGTTCCTACAGTTACATATATAATATGTATGGTATAAAATTCGAATCTTGAAAAGTTTGAGATTTGAAACTTTCTTTTGTATAATGGTTATATAATTGAAAGTACTTGTACCTCTGAGGTACAAGTGATAGGTTTATCATTTATTCTATTTAATGGAATATTGAATTCTATTTGATAGAATATCTTTTCTACGATCCCGAGAAATAAAATTGTTTTATTACTTGGTGATTGACATTGGATGTTGACGATTGTAGAAAAGGATTTGACTTAGTGAAGTCAAATGAGAGAATGATAAACTGTAATGGAACTACATAATTAATAAGATGAAAAGACCCTTAGACAACTTCCGTATAAGTACAATAGGATGTCAGAATCATTTACAAAGTATAAGATACTTAATGATTCTGATGTTTTCTTATCGAAGAAAATTATCCTATAAATTATAGTGGGAGCGATATTTGATATCGATTTTGGAAACTACCATTGTACTATAGATCTAAGATTGTTCATAGCTTACCACGATCGAGTTTTGAACTTGATTAGGCTTTTGTTATGAATAGTTCATAAAGTGTGCAAATTGTTTGCGCAGCAAAAGCGAAGTGAGCTTGATAAAGGTTTGACCTTTATAGTATGACAGTGAGAAAGTTATACTCAGTTATCTATTGTAGATTCTGAGAAAACTTGTCTCTTATCGCACTAATTAGACAATTAAGGATCTGTTGGTTAATGTTGATATTAAACTATGTATTTTGGCTAAAGAATGCAAAGTGGCATTCTTGAAAGATTTCTTCGAATGAGAAATCCGTTGTGATTTCTTTGTTTGAAGAGTTCATTATAGAATGGCCCTAGAGTTTGTATTCTGCTAAGATCACAGTTTGATATGTTAGCTTATGGAGTCAATTGTAGACTCAGATAGCTTTTCAGAAATCTGTGTTCTCTGATTTTGATATCAGTCAGATTGTCTGGTTTTATCGAAGTATAGAGAATACGTATTTGTCAGTAGGGTCAGTGGGAGCGTACAAATTTCTTTCTAGTGTTATATATCTTTAAGTCTCCTTTTCTCCGTGAAAGCAGTGAGAGTAGTCTTTATTATATTTGATATAAAGTTTTATATAAGATATAAAACTAAGAGACTTGTGAGATACTCTCATTAGTCGTATATTAGATACGATCTAATAAATGACACAGTAAGACTATCTGTATGACAGTTAGTATAATTGTTTGATAGTTAACGTGTCTTTTATGAATATAGTATTCATCTTTCGTAAAGAATGATTCCTTTGTCGAAAGTGATATTGATTAGAATGTCTAGTCAATATTATGCATCATAGGATGATAGCGTAATGAATACTATATTATGTGCGGCTAAAGATATCAATTTAATTGTAATTGTTGTAAGTTTTTTTGATATGCGGTAGACCATATGATGGGTCTTGGAACAAGTTCTTTGTTATCTATGAGATACTAAGAACGAGTTTCTAATTCATGGAGAATTTAGTCTGAAACCAGAAGGTGTCAGATTAGTTTTGATTCTAATTATGACATTAAATGGTCTATGTCGTATAAAGTCAGAAAAGATGCAGTGGGAATGTCACCATTGATTCTACTAAACTGGTGGAATCAGTTGCAACTTATGAAGTATTGACTTATGAAGTTTGCATAGTGACCTCAAAGTTTAGAAGTTTCCATATCAGTGTAGTGATTGCGGTTGTCTTATAGTATTTGGATTTGATCTCTAAATACATAGACAACTCAGTAGCAATAGCACAATACTGATATAGCGTCTGAGTCATATTGATGTGGAATTTGGATTATGAAAAATATGAATGATGCTGGTTAAGGAAAACAGTTGGGTTTGTTGGACAGACTCGATTTGATAAAGCGGGCTTACTTATTGTTGCCTACCTCTTGAGTGCCGGTGAGCTCTTGAGGGTCATGAGTATGCGATACACATTGACATGTGTATAGGATACCATGGATTGGAACTAGAGCAAGTGGGAGAAATTATTAGGGTTGGTGCTCGGAGTGCCAATCCGGATCGTATTTATGTCCGATTCATAAATACGAGTAATTGTATTTTCTATAATATTACTAATTTTATGGTAGAACACTTATCTTTTATACGCTTATTCGATCTAATTGCGATTAAATATCTGATTACGATTAGATAGAAACTGAATCTGGTTCAGTGATACGTGTATATTAGACAAAGACCCTAGGATTTACAGTATAGTGCGCAGTTACAACGTAGTTTGTAATTGACATTGGGAAGCGCACTATTAGTTGTATATCCTTAAATAAAGTTCTTGGTCAAGATTTGCTAACACGGGTCGATTAGTAAAATCCGTTGAGACCAGTACATGTCGTATATCGTGACTTGGTCCGATGGTTTATCCTAGTGAACCATGAGTCTCGAGAGACTCGTATAGACATGTAGGTGTTTATTTGATAAGACATTGAACGACTCATTGAAGGTTTCCTAATAGATGGTACACCAACGTCAATAGGAACCTTCCCAAGTTAAGCGAGCATAGTTGTCATTCGACTTGAGATACCATTGTGGATATATGAGCTATCCTCCACACTTTGATGGTAGTCACGTCAACGATCTAGTTATGATCAGACCTCTGCATTTTCGTTGAGTGTGGACTGATGCTCATGATATCCTGTGCGTATCAAGATAAGATCCGCCAGTCCTGTGTACAGGGCATATGCATCCAACACGTGTTTACGATCTAGTAAATCCATGGCCGTGGTATAACTTCAGAAACCAGTTCCGAGTGTTATTTAGAGATCGTAAATTGAAAGTCGACTGTATTATATCGAACAGATTTGACGTTCTGATTGATATCCCATGTATAATACGGATGGCCTGTGACGGAGGGATTATACTTATGCTATGACCTCGACTTGCATAGTTTACTAAGATTATATGTGGTTCGTCATAATCCATGAGTGGGTGGATTATGGACACGAAATTAGATTTCGTGACGGATAAACCTAAACTTAGAGAGTCTCACAATATGAAGTGTACTCGTTAAGCACTTGGGCAACTCGATATGAATAATATGGATTATTCATAATACTTCACCGGATTAAGTGAGTTAATTCGGATCGTTTAATCGGTTAAACGATAACACATGCAATTAGGGAATTTTGTCCGCTAATAATTATTGTGTATTTATATTTGATACATAATACGATTAGATACACATTAATTATTCGTCAAATGAGATTTTGACACATGCCATAAATATATGTATTTATTATTTATTGTAAATAAAAATACATATATAATAATAATTACATTAATTGATTAATTGAATATTTAATTGTTAAATATTTCAATAATTAATTAATCTAATTTTTCATAAATGTCATGATATTTTGTCCAATTATTATTTGGACACATGTCATGCTTTTATTAAACTTAAGGTGTGTTAATATGATTGGCCACTAAAAGATTAATGTTGATTTTTTGATTTAATGAAATTAAAAAAATACAAAAGGACCAAAATGCCCCACTTTTTATGGCTAAAATTTGGTCTAACACTTTAAAAAGGTAGAAAATTATTTTCTTCTTCTTAGAGAAGCCTCCATGGCTGTGACCTTCCAAAACAAAATGGGTTTTCCAAAATTGTTTGATAAATTCATGGAAAATTGAAGAAAAATCAAGAAAGTGCTTAAGGAAGTTTAGAGCATTAAAGGTAATCTTCAAAAACCCTCTAAGCATGAAATTAGTTTATTATTTCTTGATTTCTTAGAATGGTTCTAGGGTTTCTTCACTTGTAAAATTTAGGGCTTTTGGTTGTGGTTGATGGATTTGAAGCTAATGAAGCATGTGTGAAGTATTTTGGATGCAATTAGTGTAATTAGTGTCCAAATTAATCAATTATTGATGAGTTGCTATTCTAGAGTGTTGTGACCACTCTTATGGCACCTAGAATTGTTCTTGGGTTGTTCATGTATGGTGGCTTTGAATTGGTGTAGAGATTAATTGATTTAATCTTTGAAAATTGGATTTAAAGCATGAAAAATTCATGATTTTTGGTTCCTGATCAGATTAGGCTAAACTGGAAATTTTGTGATGTATTTGATGTGTTATGAATATAATGGATATGTTTTAGGAGTTGGCACAATTGCCGGAAAGTGTTTCCGACTTGAAATAAGCGAAAACGGCCAAAAACGGCGTTATCGGATGGATTTTGAGCCAATCGGGTGACAACTGTCCAAACAGTGAATCTGTCACTGTTTGGGCAGCCCTTAAATTGCCCCGACACTATTGGAGCTGACCTGGGCAGTTTTCATAAGTATCGGGTAGTCGGTTCGGTCAAAAACGTGTTTTAGGCCATTTTTGCGGAAAAATCGTTTTCGTAAAAGTTTCGTGATGTTTCAACAATGTTTATGTTAATATTTGATATTAAATAAATAGGTTTAGGTGAATATGAATAAATTATTCATATTAGATATTGAATAATTTATTTGGTATTTTGAATTTTAAAATATGATTTCGCCCGACCCGTGTTTCCGCTGCGCCCCATCGCCCAAAACCCCAACATGAACAATATTTTTTGCCAGTTTTGAATTGAACTCGAGTATTTTAGCATCCTCCGGAAATACTAAAAGAAAATCGAAAAAATGATCTACATTAAATAGTTCAATGAGTTTTCGGTGAATGTTCAAATTTGCCCACGACGCAATTGTGAATATTTCTTCCAACGTGCCCAACCCACCTAATAGAGTAATAAAAACGCCAGTATGATTAATCATTTCAGTACATCATTCAAACATAATATATTTTTTTATTCGGAATGTCATCATTCTTCAAGGACATCCCATCATTTCTGATTGATGATTTTGTGAATCCCATCTTTTAAGGGATAAGACTTGGCTTAGGGAGCAACAGAAGAATCGTTATATCCTCCGGCCTTTCCTGCCGGGACTTTCCAAAATATTTTGTCTATAGCAATAGTCATCCCACGGTCGACGTTATGTTTACTTTGATATTAATTATTTCAAACTTATGACTCACTTTTCAAAACCTATCGATTTGTAAAGGAACATACCCATGAGCTTATATATCGTTTCCATTTTCATATTTAGCTTACGTAGAATTTAAGATCATGACATACAAATTATAAATGTGAATTTAAACTTAACCATTTTTTATCAACAGACATGTGAATTCTAATCAAATATAATATCCATGCTTATAACTTTTAATTCTTACAATATTAAATTATTGTTTTTTAAGAATCTTAAACAAAATCATGAATTTCATAACAAGTCAAGAGGGATAATAAAATATATAATATTAATGTTTGATTATTCTCCTGAATACAGGAAATCTTCTATAAATATTCGATTTAATCCGGCATAGATCGAAACTAACTGAGAGTTAATGATGTATACATTAGAAAAAAAAAACCCGAGAATATACGGTAGTCGCGTCATTACAATCAAGGGTTTGCAATTTATATTGGGGTGTCACTACAATGTATTTTCTCAAAGAGAGTTCCAGGTCAAGATTAACTGACATAGGTCGGTCAATAAAATCTGCTGAGACTAATATATATAGTATATACTAAGATATGATCCAGTGGTTGTCACAGTAAACCATGAGTCTTGCAGACTCGTATATAGACATGTGTGTTTTTTGGATTAGCATTAAACTACTCACTAAAGACACCCGATAGATACTTACCTAACTGTCATGGGTTGTCTTCTCGAGTTGAGTAGTAGACACGATCCTTATTACCATAGGGATACGATACTCATGAGTGATCCACTATACTTAGGTTCCAAATATGTCAAACGCCTATTCATGGCATGACTGCTAGTTGTCGTCGGGGTATGGTCCGATGCTCATGGAGTATCGGTGTACGGACGCACTAAATCTGTCATCCCTGGTAGGAGGGATAAATATCCAGACCTATAAGGTCTTGATCTATGAGATCATATCCCTGTAAATCTTTGGCCGGAGTTAACCAAGGAAATTATTTATGTTGGTTATTGATGGGAATATAAATAGGCTGCAGTAGCATAGGTTGAACACAAAGGAGATTTGACGGTTTACCTATATTTCCTATTCAACTTGGATATCTGATAGTAAAATGATTATATTTATACAGTGACCTCGACTTGTATGGTCCATCGCGGTTGTCTATGGTTGTCATAATTTGCAAGTGAACGAATTACGCACATGGAAAAGTTTCCTTGGCATATACACTTGAACCTAGAGAGTCCCGTAATACGAAGTGTACCCGTTAAGTACTTTGAAGATTTATTATGAATAATTGGATTATTTATAATGTTACACATGTCGGGTAATTTTGTATTTAATATGTATTTATATACGATACATAATTTGATATATATACATTAGTTTTAAAAATAAAATTTGACAAAATAAATAGAATATTTATTTTATTAATTAATTATTAATTGATATAATAATTATTTTATTAAAGAATATTATAGAATATTCTTTTGTACATGTCAATTTGTTATTTAACTAATTTTAGTATTTTATAATATGTTGACATGTGTAAAGTATAAATATGTTTATTTAATTATTGTAATTATTAAATATTTTTATAAAGCTTATAGCTTTTAAAGTGAAATGACAAAAATTACCCTTAGATATGTATATTCACATCTCACGCCGTAGTGGAGAAGTGTGGGAGATTATGCTCTCGGCTTTGCTTATGCCGTGAGATGAGATTCCAAAATTTGGGCTTAGGCAAAATTAAATTCATCAAATTGGGAGTGAAAGAGGACGAATAAATTTTGGAAAAACTCAAATCTTCAAGCTAAGATGAAGGTAATTTTCATTGGGTTTTTGTTTTATGAAATTTATTTCAAAAATTCCGAATTTAAGTTATATGTGATATAGTTTAGAATTCTGTTATTTTGATGATGGTGTGTTCATTAGTTTGTCTCCAATGGGTATGGTTTGGAGGTGTAGAGTTCAATGTTTGATATTCAGGGCTTAGGTTCGAATTCAGGAAGTGCGTTTTATTGATAGTATAGTGTCATTAAATGAATTTAACATGCTAAACTAATATTAATCATTCAAAAGCAGAACACAACAATGGAATCAAATATACACTAACATGTCAATTTAACATAAACCATTAGACTTTAGGAAAACCTGGAAATGTAGAAGATGATAATCAACTTGGTCCAAGTCGAGTTGCCTTTGTCCTTAAGAACTTATTAGCCTCACCTCGGTGCTTTACAGATGATTTTGTGGCTAACGTTCTCCTAGGATTACTTGGATTCTTCTTGAGAGATGGGCACTCCTTTCACAAGATCTTGAACAAGGAAGAATGGTGGAAACTCTCTCTTGACTCTAAAAATTACTCTCTTAGACAATGGAAACTTATGATTTTCTAGATGGCTTTTAGAATGAACATAAGGCTCCTTTATATAGGCATGGAATGGTGTCTTTGAGGGCACCCTTTGGTTTGCGGTGTAACCCTCCTAAGGGTTACACCCATTCCTTATACTTTTTGGAGCCTAGAGGCGTGTTCTTCCAATTTTAGAGGACATCTACCTACATCATTCCCATAAGGCACTACTCAAGTGACATGACCCTCCTTCATACATACTATATATTTAGAGAATTTACAACAATCCCCTACAATTCTCTAAATATTCATGGAGATACTTAAAAGAGTTTCCGTGAAATAAAACTGCATCGAAATAGGTAGCTTTCGCCTTGAAACTTTCCTAGTGAATGACAATCAGATTTACTTGGCGAAGTAGTTACTCATAGTCTTGAACTATTCCGCTGTTGGTGTAAACCAAGACAATTGCCAACACACAACTTTACTTTGACCATTTCCCATTCTATGGTTGTGTTCATTTCAGCCATGAACATTGGTTCTAGATTCATCAAGTCTTTTAGGGAATTCAACCTTTAAAAACTCTCATGGAAGCAGATTTACTTCTTACTTGAAATAGGTGATCTACTATAAAGAAGTAATCTGCCTTTACCCCCATTAGGAATCTTTCTCATAATATAGTGATTACTAAAAGTCTTAGCTTATACCAATCTTGATAGACAACACTCTGCGTCATTACAAGAATGAGAATGAGTATAAAATTATATAGTGATTATTTTGAATTGCAAAAAGTTTCAGTTGTCTATTTTGAACTTAGATTTTAGGATATCCAGTCAGCTAAGTTGGGTTTCCACAGTGATAATTCTTAATTTATAGGCTTTAAAGCCCATTCCCCTCGATAACTTCTCAACTTGCTCTCTAGGTAAACCATTAGTAAGTGGATCCGTTAGGTTTTCCTTCGATTTGACATAATCTATCGAAATTATGCCACTTGAGAGTAGTTGTCATATGGTTTTATGTCTGTGACGTATGTGTCGGGAGTTACCATTATACATTGTATTTTGGGCTCTCCCAATATTCGATTGACTATCACAATATATACTTATAGCTGACACTAGTTTGGGTCAATTTGGAATATCCTCTAGGAAATTTCGAAGTCATTCCGCTTCTTCTGCTGTTTTGTCTAATGCTATGAACTCTGATTCCATAGTAAACCGGGCAATACATTTTTGCCTCGAGAATTTCCATGACATGGCCGCACCACCATGTTGGACAATTATGACCCATAGCATCACTATTTGTAAAAGACATTGTGGTTTTTGTACAAATTAACTATGTGACAAAGGAAATTGTCATTTTATCATTTTGTAATTATATTACTTATATATATAAATGATAAAGTCCTTATGATTAGTTCCAGATTATAAGATATGAGACAGTATCAATCCTTAAAAGGTTTAATCATTAAATATCCCTAGTCGTAGTATTATCGAGACTGGACATCGATAATGTGGAATAGGCTAGTATTACACTTGTGCGCGTTATGGAAGCGTAACGATATAGTTCTCATATATTTGGGTATTGGATACTCATGCAAGTGTAATAGGAGGTTCTGTTTACCTATTGTACGGGAACAACTTCGCTCTGGATAGATCCCGCAGACCCATTGGTAGTATGACTATGTGCCTATGGAATCCGCATCAGGGTAGGTGTATTTGGTCTTAACCTAAGACTTGCGACAATCAATACGCTTTGGTTTTGGTCATCCAGGGCTTTAACAGGTTCTGTGTACGCCTCTTATAGGTTTATTGAGAATCATAGTGTATTGGGTGTGATGTCAAGATGGAAGTATCACTTCGCTTATATGGAGATGATGATCACGTAGGGGTACAAAACTGGTACTCTATTACGTTGCAACTATCGGGATAATATGACAAGGTCATGATTATCCAATTAAAGAGACTAGTTGCTAGTGATCCGATATATGCTTCGTACGGGGCAGACACTATTCCAGCCATAGGTCTTGCATGTGACATCAGATACTGGATCGCAATACGCAATACTTGGTATACTACGCTTGATATAGATTATATATTCCTTAAAGAATATTTCTGGTGAATTGGGTAGGCACGGTGCTTTGTTAGAAGCCAACCATGTCTTGTAAATCGGTAAGAACGTGGTACGGGGTACGCACGTATTCGGATAGTTCGACGACCTGATTTACTGCCAACATATCCAGGGATCTCATGGGTCGCTTCCCGAAGATTCACCAATGACGTATGACTCGAACAGAATTAATCTAGGATTAATTATGAGAGAAAGAAAATTAATCTAGGATTAATTGCGGCAAGAATTTATATGGGATAGAATTCGATTAGAAGAGAGAGAACAATTAATTTGGAATTAATCGATTAAATAGTATATTCGATATATTAATCGAAATTAGATTTCAAAGCGGAATTAAAATTGGATTTTAATTCGGGCGAACGAATTAATTTAAAATTAATTCGCGAGCGACGTGGATAGTAATTTTGCTATGCATTATTATCTAATTAAATTTGATTTAATTAAGTCACAATGGAAAATTCGTTAATTCAGAATTAACGAACCCGAGCCTGATATGTGTTTTGCGGGCCCACTCGGATTTTGAATTAAATTGGGGCCCACATCAAGTCACATCACTAGTCAAACACTTACATTTATGGTGATGGAAGTTAGTAGTGGTTGTTTGCTTGTAAAACACATTAGCTCATTTTTTTTAATTGATGTGTAAGAGACCTTTACCAAATTTGGAAGATTTGGTATATGGATTTGATTTTTGGAAAATAAAATTTATCTCTCACTCTCTCAACTTGGAAAAACCGAAACCTTATCTCCCTCTCATCTCCCTCCATTGCCGACAGTTGATTCTCACAATAGGAAGATTTTTGTTGCAATTTCTTCCAAAGCTAACACTTAAAAGAGTCTACAAAGATGATAGGGAAACTATCCCCTTGAGTTTGGAATTCTAAGATCAAGCTTGGAGCTCAACATACAAACAAATGAGGGCTTGGAGCACTACACAAAGGTTAGAAATTTTTGTTATCTCCACATCCGCTATAACTGATCGTTGTAAGTATTTTTCCGCAATCTTACTTCGATTATTCACACTTGTTTATGCTTAATAGATCCTTGGCATGTTCTAGGAGAACCCAACAATGGTATCATGGGCCAAATTAAGCATGAAATGGATTAGGGTTCATAAACTTGAATTTGGTTATTTTTGCTTGGAGCATGATTTCGTCAAATTGAATGTTTGGTTATGTTTAGATTATGATAACTTAGAGTTATGCATGATTAATTAATAGAAATTTTTTCCCTAATTACCTTATGATGGCCGAATGTAATGACCCTTGTAGCTCATGGTGATTTTTGATTTTTAGACCATTAGATGTGTTTAAAATACATGAGTATATTGATTTGTGATTTAATTGGATTGAAATCAAAATTGGATATAAAAATGCCTAATTGCCGTGAGCTTGATGAGCATGTTATGAGTTGATTTCGCTTCAATTGTGTTGGACATGAATTGAACATGATAAAGCATGATTAATTAAGTAAATTGGTGTTTTGGAAATATTAATTTGACTAATTAATTATGGCTATACACTTTAATTAAAAATTATGATATTTGGAATATTATAATTTAATAAATTAGTCTTTATTTGGAATTGGGCTAATGTTGTTATATTTGGGCCTAATGGGCTTGGTTGGGCCAAGTTGGTTTAGGACAAATGGATTGGATCCAAATTGGGCCTAAAACCATTCCGTTAAGTCCAAATATAATAAATGGGCCTTAAATAATTAATTGAGCCTAATGGGCCAAAATTAATTTTATGGCAAATGGTGATTCCTTATTGGGCTTTGGTTGCCAAAGTCTATGCCTTGAGAATTAATTAAAAGCTCATTGGACTTTAATTAAATTGACATTGGATGTTAATTGGGCCTTTGAGACCCATTAAGATTAGATTTAGAATCTAAGTCGAAAGGGCACATTAATAAGTGTAATTATTTAATTTGGGATTAAATGAGAATTAGTATTGAATACAAATTAAATTGGATTTAAAATTGTAGTTCGATATAATTCAAGAATACGAACTTTGAGTACTTATTCTTAAACGAGTTGGACTCGGGCAAATCAAATCGTTGTTTGAACATTGGATGATCATTAATTCAAAGATTAGTTAATTGGATTAGATTGATTAAATACCATGCTTTGTGTGAATACATAGATGTATTGTATGAATAATGTATATCAGATGGATATTAGATGGGTGAGGGCAATTTTGGAAATTGTTGTAATAAATTTAGAATTTATTAAATTGGACCTGCGTGTCCAGCCTTTATCTCTTGACTCTTTGTACTTCTCTTCTCACCAATTCCCCTCAATGTTAATGAGGTTTCTTTATTGTATTATGTAATTGGGTAGAAGTTAGAATATTGCTAGCCGGGGAGAGGAAACAGAGAGATTTGTTCTAGGAACAATTTGTTCAATATCCATCCGCATATCGTTATTATTTATTTCGCGCCTTATTATGCTTTTAGAATGCATGCTTAAGGGTGTATGATGAGACCTAATCAAAGATAATAATTTGGTTGCCAATTTACGCGAAAAACCCTCAAACAAATATTAATTGAATTCTTTCCATTGAGTGGTTCTCTCTCAAGATCCAAGATTGGCATTGATTCGTTGGCCAAAGTCAAGATCAATGTCCATCGCGGATGTGTTTGAACCACGAAAGCTTTGTTCCATATCGCATGTCTTGGGCAAGTTGTGATTTTTTGGCCAAAGTCAATGCCACTTCTTGTTCATCGACGTGGATTACGAAGCTTTCCCACTGTCAATGGGTCCCGCTTAACTGGAATCATTAAGCTTGTTGAGCCAAAGTCAAGGCTTAGTTGATTCAGAGGAAAATGTTAGGAAAATATATTGGATATATTGGCATATATATTATATATATATGTTGGACTTGGAGGTCCACCTACCGGATCTAGGAATTGGATGAGATCCAATTGATCTTATAGATCTACCTAGTTAAATATCATACAACTTGTTGGCCAAAGTCAAGTTTGTGTGTTATTTAACGGGATCCTAGCCCACAAAAAATTAGGTTTCCCGAGTACTCAACAGAGGGTTAGAGGCTCGCCGAAAAATAGTGGGAGGCTAGTATTGAATTTGTAATTTCGTTCAAATACTTGCCAATACGCACTTTCAAATTATTTCGACATTTTATATATTTATTAGTTGGACTAATATTTTATTATTTTTATTATAACAGTTGGACTGTACCCAAAAATCGTTAATTGAATAGTTAGACTATTGCAATTAAGATGGCGGGAAAGATCAACGTTAGGGACATTATCATTGGCGAAAGTGTCTTAAATGGTGTGAACTTTCCTGACTGGGATATGAACCTCAGGATTATCCTGGGGGCCGAAAAGATGCTCTATACGAAAGAGAGACCTCTCGAGCCTAAGCCCGGAATTGAGCAGCCGCTTGAGCTTGAGCTTTGGAAGACTCATAGCGATGACAACTCAACTGCTCAATCTGTCATGCTCGCTGCAATGACCCATCAATTTTTTCGCCAGAACAAGGGATTGGATCCCTATACTATGATGGTAAAATTGAAGGACCTTCACCGATCTAACATTAGATCGCAAAGGTATGAATTGCAGAAGAAGCTATTTTGCTCTCGAATGTCAGAGGGTACATCTGTCGAGCACCATGTGTCGCAGATGATTGCTGACATCGAACAGCTGGGTCAGCTAGGCAGCATTTTCCTGACAGTTGGAGCAGGTTCATCATGAACTATAATATGATGAACCAAGATCATACTTTTGAGAGTTGATGGCAATGCTGCGAGAAGCAGAAAAATAGCTTTTGAAGGGCAAAAAATGCGAGGCGTACTTCGCTTCAACATCTCAGTCTGCCAAGGCTTGGCCAAAGGCTACTAGAGGTGTAAAGAAAAAGAAGAAGAAGAAGGGCAATGCCAAATCATCAAAGTCTTCTGGGAAGGCAAAAGACAAATCCCAAGATGTCTGCCTACAGTGTGGCAAACGGGGTCACTGGAAGCGTGACTGTCGTGAGTATAAGGTGCACATGAAGGAAGTGAAGGCGGGCAAGGCTCCGGCTTCATGTATGTTGGTTATAGAAATAAACATGTCTATTTCTAGTTTTAAAAATTGGATTTTTCATTATGGTTGTGGTACTCATATATGTACTGATGTGCATGATCTGTAGATTAGCAGGAGACTGGCTTCAGGAGAGATAGACCTCCGAGTTGGAAATGGCACTAGAGTCGTCGTTTTGGCTGTTGGGACCTACATTTTGGAACTGCCTTAAGGGCATGTACTAAATTTATCAGACTGTTATTATGTACCTAGTTTGACTAGTAATATTATTTCTGTATCTTTATTAGCCCAATGTGATACTTTTGTATTCGGAAACACTGGGTGTTTTGTGTATAAAAATGATATTGAGATATGTAGTGCTGATGTGAATAATGGTCTTTATATTTTGAATATAAATCAATCTCAAACATATAATGTAACAAACAAAAGGCTTAAATTAAGTAACAAAGATGAAACTTATATGTGGTATTGTCGTCTATGACACATTAACAAGACTTGCATATCCACACTTTCGAAGAGTGGGTACTTGGACGGATTTGATCCAAATTCATATGACGTATGCGAATCTTGCTTATTAGGAAAAATGCCTAAAACACCTTTTAGCGGTAAAGGTGCATGTGCCACCGAACTGTTAGCCCTTGTTTATAGTGACGTAAGTGGGCCCATGTCTAGCCAGGCTAGAGGTGGATATGAATACTTTGTAACCTTTATGGATGATGAATCGCGTTATGGTTATGTGTATCTTATGAGACACAAGTCTGAAACCTTTGAGAAATTCAAAGAGTTTCGACATGAAGTAGAAAAACAGACCGGAAAAAGTATTAAAACATTATGGTCGGACCGTAGTGGAGAATACTTGAGCAATGAGTTTCTCGATTACTTGAAAGAGTATGGTATTCTTTCACAGTGGACTCCTCCCGGAACACCTCAATTAAACGGTGTGTCCGAACGGAGAAACCGAACTTTGTTGGGCATGGTAAGGTCTATGATGAGTCGCACAGAGCTACCAATTTACTTCTGGGGATATGCATTAAACAGTGCAATACTTATTTTGAATAAGGTTCCGTCAAAGTCTATTCAACAGACTCCATATGAAATATGGAAAGGAAAGAAACCGGGTTTCTCATTCCTGAAGATTTGGCGATGCTGGACATACGTTAAATATTTGGATGGTACCAAACTAGAACCCAAATCGGATAAGTGCCTATTTGTAGGTTATCCTAGGGAAACCAAAGGATATTACTTTTACCACCCACAAGAGAACAAATTATTTATTGCTCTACATGTGGTTTTCCTCGAAAAGGAATTCCTAAATGCAGTGGTAAGTGGGAGGAAAGTAGAACTCGATGAAAGTCGGAGTGATACTGTTCCTGGCACAGATTCCTTAACGGAACACGAACAGTTAATCAGGGATGAGACTGTACCACAAACTTCTAATACACAAAAACCGCATAGGTCGGAGAGAGTCAGAAAACAACCTGAGAGGTATGGGTTTCTGATCTCACCTCATGTGGATATTAATCTTATTGAGGAAGATGAATCGGCTACGCATGAGGAAACGATACAAGGTATCGACTCCGGCTTAAGGTAAGATGCTATGAAATCTAAAATGGATTCCATGTACACCAACCAAGTTTGGACACTGGTTGATGCACCAGAAGGCGTAAAGCCTATTGGTTGCAAATGGGTCTTCAAGAAGAAGACTGACATAGATGGAAACATACAAACGTACAAAGCTAGGCTTGTAGCGAAAGGGTATCGTCAACGACGAAATTTTTTCACATGTTGCCATGATTAAATCCATTCTGATAATGCTTGATATTGCTGCATATTTCAATTATGAAATATGGCAGATGGACGACAAAACTGCTTTCCTTAACGGAAACCTTTTGGAGGATGTTTATATGCAACAGTCTGATGGTTTTGTCATACCAAAACATGCGAACAAGGTTTGCAAGTTAAATCGATCCATTTATAGATTGAAGCAATCATCACGTTCTTGGAACCAACGTTTTGATGAGATCATAAAAGAATATGATTTCGTTCAAAACGAGGATGATCCTTGTGTATATAAGAAAGTTAGTAGGAGATCACTGACATTCATTGTCCTTTACGTTAATGATGTATTGCTTATTGGCAATGACATTCCCATGCTACAATCGGTGAAAGCTTGGCTTTCATTAAAATTCTCCATGAAAGATCTAGGAGAAGCAGCCTTTATTCTGGGAATAAAGATCTATCGGGATAGATCTAGAAAGCTACTTGGACTCTCTTAGAGCACATATATTGACAAAGTGTTAAAGAGATTCAACATGGAACCGTTTAAGAGGGGACTGTTGCCAGTGTCACATGGCGTCACTCTATGTAAGGACATGTGTCCTAAAACTCAAGATGAGAGAGACAACATGAGTCGGATCCCGTTCGTTTCTGCAGTCGGATCGATCATGTATGCCATTATATGTACGCGATCTGATGTCTCATATGCTTTGAGCATGTGTAGTCGCTATCAGGCCGATCCAAGTGATGGTCACTGGGTTGCGGTTAAGAACGTCCTGAAGTATCTTAGACGAACTAAGGATGTTTTCTTAATCTATAGAGATGGAGAACTTAAGGTAAATGGGTTTACCGACGTAAGTTTCCAAACCGATAAAGATGACTGCAAGTCGCAATTCGAGTACATATTTTGTTTGAACAACGGAGCAGTGAGCTAGAAATATTCCAAGCAAGAGATTGTTGCCGATTCAACAACAGAAGCAGAATATATTGCTGCAGCTGAAGCAGCAAAAGAGGCAGTTTGGATCCGTAAATTCCTAATTGGATTAGAAGTAGTTTCGTTAGCAGCGGAGCTCGTTCCTTTGTATTGTGACAATAACGAGGCTATAGTGCAGGCTAAGGAACTGGGTCTCATCAACAATCCAAGCATGTTCTTCGACGTTTCCATCTGATTCGTGAGATCACACATCGTGGCGATGTGAAGATCGAGAAGGTTGCATCAGATGACAACATATCAGATCCGCTGACGAAAGCTATTCCTCTGCAAAAGCTTGAGCGACATGTACATAGTTCATGTGTTAGATACTTGAGTTATTAGCTATAGGCCAAGTGGGAGATTGTTGGACAATTATGACCCATAGCATCACTATTTGTAAAAGACATTGTGGTTTTTGTACAAATTAACTATGTGACAAAGGAAATTGCCATTTTATTATTTTGTAATTAGATTACTTATATATATAAATGATAAAATTCCTTTTGATTAGTTTCAGATTATAAGATATGAGACAGTGTCAATCCACTAAAGGTTTAATCATAAAATATCCCTAGTCGTAGTATTATCGAGACTGGACATCGATAATGGGGAATAAGCTTGTATTACACTTGTCCGCGTTATGAAAGTGTAATAGGAGGTTCTGTTTACCGATGGTACGGAAACAGCTTCGCTTTGGATAGACCCCGAAGAATCTCATTGGTAGTATGACTATATGTCTATAGGAATCCGCATCAGGGTAGGTGTATGATGAATGATATTTATATCACTATTTCTCACTCATTTGACATAATATTTTGTATAGTTTCTTGAGTTTTGTGAACGTTTTGATGTGTTTTATTGTTATTTTGTAGATAAATAAAGTTTGGAAAGCATTGGAAGCAATTTGGAGCCAAAATAGTGAAAAGGACGAAAATGGCATTTTTGTAATTTATCCGCATCGCGATGCGCAAGCTGCCTGCGTCGCGATGCTAACATGCGCCGCATCATGCTAACGTGCGACGGGTCCACGTGTCAAAATCTGAGAAAATTGACTTGCTAACGTACGCAGTGCCACGTGTCATCATCATAGTGGATCTGCAAACATGAGACGGGACACGTGTCACAAACCTATGGTGCCGACACTCCGCGTGACACGTGTCACCTTCTCATTAGACCGAATCATCAGCGAATCACATTCTGTCACGTGTCAAGCTCTCAGTGGACCTTACCGCGTGCCACGTGTCAGCTTCTCATTGCACCGTCTCATCGTGTGACACGTGTCATCACCAGATTGCGCCGACGAGATCCGCGTCAATAGTCAAAGTCAAACCGCGTGGACCGAGTCAACAAAGCCAGCGTCGCGATGCAAGAAGGAAGTTGGCGTCGCGACGTTGACCCGAAATTTTGCCTATAAATTGAGGCTTTCAGCACCTCATTTGGTGTGCTTTCCTTTGGATTTTTTTCCCCTGATTTCATAGGAAGCATCTAGTTTTGTAAATTATTGTAATATTAAAATTATGTATTTTTATTTTTAGTTTTTATTATAGCTTTCTCTGGGTAAAAGGTGAAACATTTAATATAATTATCTAGGTAAATCTCACTTAATTATAATATTTAAATTATAATTTAACCGGATTAATTAATGGCATACTTTATTACCGCCTATATGGTCGGTCTAAATATAAATTATTTAACCGCCTATATGGCTGGTCTTTATGTGACAGATAATTACCGCCTATATGGCTGGTGTAGTTGGAATAAATGGATTACCGCCTATATGGCTGGTTTTAAATGTTTAACCTTATTAATTCCTGAGAAAGTAGAACATAAAATAATTTATATATTATAATAAGTGAGATTCCTAGATAAGAAATATTACATGTGGATCCTCTAACCCCAGTATTTTATTTTGTTCTAGGGAAGTGATGAAACACAATATTCACACTTAATAATTGATTTTCTTTTAATGGGTAATTCTTTAGTTTTTTTATTGAGTCTTAAGCTTAATGCTTCTTGTTGTCTGATCACCAATAAGATTGATCTGGTAAACTTAAAATGAACTAGACATAGTGATTTTAGTTTTCAGTCTTAGATTCAATAGCCCACGATCTTCCTTGAGGATAGATAACCCTTTAATAGATTTTCTTACATGATAGACATATACCTGTCGGGCGGGGGTAGCCACAATTGGAATTTGACCGTAATGAATCCAGGTAATTTGGTTGATATTGAGATATGGTTTAATTGGGTTATACTGGGTATTTGCGTCTGACCATCGAGAAAAAAAGGCTTTTGCATAATTTCGTGTTTCAGGTTAGCAAACTGATTTATTACACATATATAAGAGAATCAATTCATCTTTATAATAATATTGTGTGGAGTCACGACCTTAGAACTTTGAGTCTTTTCTTTTATTTTCCTTAGTATTTTCTTTTGAGTCTGTTTTTATTTTAATTAGCAAATCCACATTCAACCAACCAAAAGCAATCAATTCCCTTCTCCCTATAATTAGATACTTGTAAATAAATAGTATCAATAATTAATAACAACAGTAGGAATTAAGTCCTCGTGGGATCGATATTTTTATACTACTTGAACGATACGTGCGCTTGCGTTATACGTGTGTGTTTACGCCGGTCATGTTTTTGGCGCCGTTGCCGGTGACTTATTTTTCTTGAGTTATTATTTTTGAAGCTATCTAATTTACATGTATCTAATTTTGAGGCTGAGCAGTATCAGGAATCTGAGGTATCAGTTCAGGAACCCAAACCAGCGAAGTCTTTGTTTGATTATTCAGACTCTGATTCTGATGAAGAAGCTAGCTCTTTGTACCAACTGCACCAACGAGGGAGGATCAAACTTTCAATCCTCAAAATGAAGATCTTCGAGCATGCTTTGCAACGATGTTTGAAGAAGATCTTCCTGAACCATCTATTCCACTCATATCAGAGGATGAAGACCTAAAATCTAACATTTCTTTTCATACTCAGATTAACACTTATGGAGCATGCATTTCACAGATGACAGATGAAGAACTGAATACAGAAATTTTAAAATTCATCTGTGAAGAAAAGGTGGAGCAAGAAGTAGAGCAAATGAAGGAACAAATGTCTGACTTTATTAAAGATCCAGAGCATTCAGGCGAAACATCACTGTTTTTGGGAGTACTGATCAAAGATATCACCAGAAGCTTGACAGAATGTAACTTCCATTCCAAGTCAAGCACCATACGAGACCTCATGATTTTATTTCTTTCTTTTCAGGAACCACTGGAGCAACAAAGGTTAAAAAGGTGGCACAAGCACTGAATGGGACAAAATATTTTTTGCCCCCTTACCGTTGGAAGAGACCCTTCAAAAGCAACGCTAATGGGATTGTCTTTAATCGGACATCCAAAATGACGCTGAAACCTCTTTGACAGATAGATTTCAGTCACGTCTGGCTAAAGACGAAAAATTTAGCGCTAGCAGGGAGGCAACCCATGCAATTTGTTTTAATTTCTATTTTCATATTTTTTTTTTTTGTGTATACATGTTGTAGAATTATTTTTAATTTCGTGTTATTTTTGCAGGAAAAATAAAGATGAAATATTTTGGGACAAAGCAAGCCAGTGCAAGCGGGATTTTCACAAAATAAATTTGACAAAATCGCGGGGATATAAAGTTAATCCAGTAAAGACGACCAAGTAAGGAGTCAGCTCTTGAGACGCGTCCCAGTGGATTTATTCGTCGAAAGACTTGATTTTTCCAAAAAAAAAAATCCTGCGTCGCGACACCATAGCCTCAAACATAAACCATAACCCTAAAAAATCGAGCGTCGCGACCCAAGACAGAATATGGTGTTGCGACGTGCGTTCGGTAACAGGTCAAAAACCAGCAGCCACCAAGCACAGATCTCACTCTCATTCTTCAACATTTCGTCATTTCCTCTCAAATTCGACCATCCAATCACCAAATCATCAACCAAAACCTTCTAAACTCATTAAATCTCACAAATAACCCACATAAACTCAATAATCCACCCACCACCACAACCGAAACCACCACCACTACAACCGAAAATAACCACCGACGAGCTTTCACAGATCCACCCACGGCCGAGACCCACTGATTTCTCCCACTGACTGCCAAGACCTTCACCGAGACCATCTCTCACGGTCGAGGCCATAACACACGACCAAGACACCTACGGCTGAGACCACCCTCTCTCCCTCGAAACCATGGCCGAGACCCTCCATCGTCAGATCCGGTTCTTCCAGCAACAAGATCACCATTTTCGGTCTTGTAAAATTGTTCTTAAACTCTTCATTATCTCTTGAATTTTCGAATTTACAAGGAGGATAACCGAAAATTGTGGGGTTTTATGGTATTTTATGTGGTGAAATTTGTTGAAACTGGATTTGAAATTTTGGCAGTGAAGGGGGATAGCCGAAAATTGTAAGAGTTTGTGGTTGATTAATTTTGTTGAAATTGGAGGGTTGTGAACTTGGAAGTTTGGCATTGAGTAATTGGCAGATTTCCGATTTGAGGATTGACTTATCGATTGAATTTCGTAGAATTGGGGGCGAAGTTTGACATTGTTGTGATTTTTGAAGTGTTAGTATTGGGTGTGAATTTGGAAAATCTTGAGTTTTTAGAGGAGATTCTGTCGAAATTTTTACTGAAAAATGGTCAGATAACGATCGTGGTAAAAAACATAAATTAGACATAGATCTTAATCGGTAATTTTTCCTGTAAAATTTCAGCTAACCAGATATTATCTTCTAAACTCTTCTTCTATTGTTTAAGACATTGGGGATAATGACTCATTTAGGTTTGGGGGAGGGAATTAGTTGATCAGTATCTTGTTTTCAATTGTGTGTTGTTTTTATTCCAAAATTTTTCGAAAAATACAAAAAAAATTGAAAAATTCTCAAAAATTACAAAAATATTTTGTGTTTTTGTGTTTTTATTTTGACTAAAAAGGTGAAATTGGTAAGAGATAGCTGAGTAAGGAGTTTCCACTTCTGAGACGTATTTCAAACCTATTTTTGAAACAAGTTAATTTTTGTTTATTTCATTTTAAATTATTTAATTTGTAAATTCTCCATAAAACTGATTAAAATGGATCTTCATATGCTCAGTTGGTAGGTATTAACAATACGCATAGTAACATACAGACATGATCTGTAATTGAAAAGTTTGTAATATTCAGTACTCTAGTTTAATTGGAGGAAACATCTCAAAAAGTGATGGAGTAAGAAAAAAAAACATCTAAGATCCGAGTTATTAAGTCTGTAAGGGTGTTTTAACACTTAGTGCCATAAAACCAACTGGTTTGGGAGTCACTGGCCCAAAGCTCGCTACATGGATCAAAGATGTTGCAAATATATATATATATATATATATATATATATATATATATCTGAAGTCTGAGTAATTAAGTCTGTATGGGTGTCTTAACATCTGGTGCCCTAAAGCCAACTGGTTTGGGAGCCACCGACCCAACACTCGCTACATAGATGGAAGATATTGTATATAAATAAAAAAAATAAAAAAATAAAAAATCAAAGAAAAAATCAGAAAAATTATTCCATTGCTACAAAAGGTGTGAATTCTGATAAAACTTTAGGACAAAAATATTACTCTCTTCTCAACTGCACTTATGACTGTTGTAGGCAAAAATGAGTTGATTAATATTTTGATGGATGTGTATATGGAGAATGGTAAATATAACCGGAGAATTTACTTATTCAGTAATTTAGAAAGAAACAAAACAACTGGTAATTTGGAGTAGAAGTTTCACCTGATTAGTCACTAACTTCTTTATTCTCTTTTCGCATGTGTTTTTGCTTTTGTGTGCATTAGTTTCACAACCTTTTCACTTTTGTAAAATGTTTGTGGGTATCATTGCTATAAACCCTCACGAGACTACAAATCGTCCACTAGGGACACCTAGGGGTTTAAAGGCTTGTTGCATACGCTAAATGCAACCGTGATCCCTACGAAAATGGCTTAGTTAATTTTATTTTATGTTATTTTATTTTATGTTTTGCTCGAGGACTAGCAAAATGTTAAGTTAAGGGGTGTGATGAGTGATATTTATATTACTATTTCCCACTCATTTGACCTAATATGTTGTATAGTTTCTTGAGTTTTTTGAACGTTTTGATGTGTTTTATTATTATTTTGCAGATAAATAAAGTTTGGAAAGCATTGGAAGCAATTTGGAGCCAAAACTGTGAAAAAGGACGAAAATGTCATTTTTGTAATTTTTCCGCATCGCGACGCGCAAGCTGCCTGCGTAGCGATGCTAACATGCGCCGCATCATGCTAACGTGCGCCGGGTCCACTGTCAAAATCTGAGAAAATTGACTTGCTAACGTGCGCCGTGCCACGTGTCATCATCACAGTGGATCTGCTAACATGCGCCGGGACACGTGTCACAAACCTATGGTGCCGACACTCCACGTGACACGTGTCACCTTCTCATTGGACCGAATCATCGGTGAATCACATTCTGCCATGTGTCAAGCTCTCAGTGGACCGATCCTTACCGCGTGCCACGTGTCAGCTTCCCATTGCACCGTCTCACCGCGTGAAACGTGTCATCACCAAATTGCGCCGATGAGATCCGCATCAACAGTCAAAGTCAAACCGTGTGGACCGAGTCAACAAAGCCAGCATCGCGATGTAAGAAGGAAGTTGGCGTCGCGACGCGACGCTGACCCGAAATTTTGCCTATAAATTGAGGCTTTCAACACCTCATTTGGTGTGCTTTCCTTGAGATTTTTTTTTCCCGATTTCATAGAAAGCATCTAGTTTTGTAAATTATTGTAATATTAAAATTATTTATTTTTATTTTTAGTTTTTATTACAGCTTTCTTTTTATTTACTTTATGTTTTGTAGTTAAAATTTCCTCTGGGGTAAAAGGTGAAACATTTAATATAATTATCTAGGTAAATCTCACTTAATTATAATATTTAAATTATAATTTAACCATATTAATTAATGGAAGACTTTATTACCGCCTATATGGTCGGTCTAAATATAAATTATTTTACCGCCTATATGGCTGGTCTTTATGTGACAGATAATTACCGCCTATATGGCTGGTGTAGTTGGACTAAATGGATTACCGCCTATATGGCTGGTTTTAAATGTTTAACATTATTAATTCTTGAGAAAGCAGAACATAAAATAATTTATATATTATAATAAGTGAGATTCCTAGATAAGAAATATTAAATGTGGATCCTCTAACCCCATCATTTTATTTCTAGGGAAGTGATGAAACACAATATTCACATTTAATAATTGATTTTCTTTTTATGGGTAATTCGTTAGTTTGTTTATTGAGTCTTAAGTTTAATGCTTCTTGTTGTCTGATCACCAATAAGATTGATGTGGTAAACATAAAATGAACCAGACATATGGATTTTAGGTTTTAGACTTAGATTCAATAGCCCACGATCTTCTATGAGGATAGATAACCCTTTAATAAATTTCCTTACAGGATAGACATATATCTTTCGGGTGGGGGTAGCCACAATTGGAACTTGACCGTAATGAATCCAGGTAATTTGGTTGACATAGACATATGGTTCAATTGGGTTATACTGGGTATTTGCGTCTGACCATCGACAGAGGCTTTTGCATAATTTCGTGTTCCAGGTTAGCAAACTGATTTATTACACATATATAAGAGAATCAATTCATCTTTATAATAATATTGTGTGGAGTCACGACCCTAGATCTTTGAGTCTTTTATTTTATTTTCCTTAGTATTTTCTTTTGAGTCTGTTTTTTTTTAATTAGCAAATCCACATTCAACCAACCAAAAGCAATTAATTCCATTCTCCCTATAATTAGATACCTGTAAATAAATAGTATCAATAATTAATAACAACAGTAGGAATTAAGTCCTCGTGGGATCGATATTTTTATAATACTTGAACGATACGTGCGCTTGCGTTGTACGTGTGTATTTACGCCGGTCAGTGTATTTGGTCTTAACCTAAGACTTGCATCGCTAATACTTGGGACAATCAGTACGTTTTGGTTTTGGTCGTCCAGGGCTTTTAACAGGTTATGTGTATGCCTCTTCTGGGTTTATTGAGAATCGTAGTGTATGGGTGTGATGTCAAGATGGAAGTATCACTTCAGTCATATGGAGATGATCATCACGTAGGGATACAGAACTGGTACTCTATTACGTTGCAACTATCGGGATAATATGACAAGGTCATGATTATCCATTTAAAAAGACTAGTTGCTAGTGATCCGATATATGCTTCGTACATGGCAGACACTATTCCAGCCCTAGGTCTTGCATGTGACATCAGATACTGGATCGCAATACGCAATACTTGGTATACTACGCTTGATATAGATTATATATTCCTTAAAGAATATTTCTGGTGAATTGGGTAGGCACGGTGCTTTGTTAGAAGCCAACCATGTCTTGTAAATCGGTAAGAACGTGGTACGGGGTACGCACGTATTCAGATAGTTCGACGACCGGATTTACTGCCAACATATCCAGGGATCTCATGGGTCGCTTCCCGAAGATTCACCAATGACGTATGACTCGAACAGAATTAATCTAGGATTAATTCTGAGAGAAAGAAAATTAATCTAGGATTAATTGCGGCAAGAATTTATATGGGCTAAAATTCGATTAGAAGAGAGAGAACGATTAATTTGGAATTAATCGATTAAATAATATATTCGATATATTAATCGAAATTAGATTTCAAAGCGGAATTAAAATTGGATTTTAATTCGGGCGAACGAATTAATTTAGAATTAATTTGTAAGCGACTTTCGTAATAATTTTGTGAGGCATTATTATTTAATTAAATTTGATTTAATTAAGTCGCAACGGAAAATTCATTAATTCAGAATTAACGAACCCGAGCCTGATATGTGTTTTACGAGCCCACTCGGATTTTGAATTAAAGTGGGGCCCACATCAAGTCACATCACTAGTCAAACATTTACTTTTATGGTGTTGGAAGTTAGTAGTGGTTATTTGCTTGTAAAACACATTAGCTCATTTTTTTTAATTGATGTGTAAGAGACCTTTACCAACTTTGGAAGATTTGGTATGTGGATTTGATTTTTGGAAAATCAAAATATCTCTCACTCTCTCAACTTGGAAACACTGAAACCTTATCTCCCTCTCATCTCCCTCCATTGCCGAGAGTTGCTTCTCACAATAGGAAGATTTTTGTTGCAATTTCTTCCAAAGCTAGCACTTAAAAGAGTCTACAAAGGTGATAGGGAAACTATCCCCTTGAGTTTGGAATTCTAAGATCAAGCTTGGAGCTCAACATAGAAACAAATGAGGGCTTGGAGCACTACACAAAGGTTGGAAATTTTTGTTATCTCCACATCCGCCATAAGCGACCGTTGTAAATATTTTTCTGCAATCTTACTTCGATTATTCACACTTGTTTATGCTTAATAGATCCTTGGCATGTTCTAGGAGAACCCAACACACCAAGTGTGAAAACAAATCCACTCGTAGATTTGGAATCCACTGTATCTGATATCCAGTTAGCTTCGCTGTATCCCTCCAGAACAGCAGGATATCTAGTATAATGTAGACTATATTTTGAAGTTTCTCTCATATACCTCTAAACTTTTACTATCACTTTTCAGTGGTTATGTCATGGATTGCTCGTATATCTTCTAAGCCTGTTTACAACTTGAGCGATATCAGGTCTTGTGCAATTTGTGAGATACATCAGACTTTCAATGATTCTCGAATACTCTAATTGTGATACGCTTGAGCCAGTATTCTTCGATAAATGAAGAGTTAGGTCTACATAAGTTCTAGCCATATTTAGATCTCCTTTATTATATTTCTCAAGTATCTTCTCAACATAGTGAGTCTGAAATAATATATACCCTTCTGATGTTCTAGAAATCTTAATTCCTAAGATCACATCAACTACTCCTAAATCTTTCATATCAAATTTCCTAGTTAATACTTTCTTGGTAGACTGAATCATCTCATGATTACTACCAATTATTAGCATATCGTCTACATAGAGACACACAATGACATATCCTTTTTAAGTTGATTTGGTGTATACACATTTATCACACTTATTGATTTTGAACGCACTTGACAACATCTCTTTGTCAAATTTTTCATGCCATTGTTTAGGTGCTTATTTTAATCCGTATAAGGATTTTACAAGTTTGCACAAATTCTATTCTTGTCGAGGAATATTGAAACTTTTTGGTTATTCCATGTAAATCTCTTCATCTAGTTCACCATTTAAGAATGTCGTTCTTGCATCAATTTGATGTATTTCAAGACCAAATATAGTTGTTATGACTATGAGAATTCTTATTGGCGTGATACGAGTCACTGGTGAATAGGTATCAAAGTAATCAATGCCTTATTTTTGTCTATAATCTTTTATGACAAGTTTTGTCTTGTACTTATCTATTGATCCATTTGATTTCATCTTTCGTTTGCATATCCATCTGTAGCCCAATGGCTTACAACCTGGAGGAAGATCAACCAACTCCCAAGTGTGGTTTTGTAGGATGAAATCAATCTCGCTATTGATAGCCTCTTTCCACAAAGGTGCCTCCGATGAAGACATTACTTCTCTATAGCTTTGAGGCTCATTTTCTAACAAGTATGTCAGAAAATCGGGTCCAAATGACTTAGACGTTCTAGCTCTTTTGCTATGTCTAGGTTCAATTGCCTCAATATTTTCATGTTGCTCTGACTCTTAGTCAGCATGATCACTGTCTTCGATAGTATCAATAGTTATTTTGAGAGACTTTGTTCTTTGTCTTTCTTTACAAGGAAATGTCTCTTCAAAAAAATGTCGCATTCATTGACTCAATTATCATATTCGGATTGATGTCAGGAATTTCAGACTTATGTACCAAGAATCGATACGCACTACTGTTGCGAGCATATCCAACGAATAAACAATCAACAGTTTTGGGTCATATTCTAACCTTCTTAGGTTTAAGAACCATTACTTTGGCAAGACACCCTCACACTTTCAGATATTTGTAGGAAGGTACATGACCTTTCAATAATTCATATGGTGTCTTGTCCAAACTGTTAGGGTTGGTGCTCGGAGTGCCAATCCGGATCGTATTTATGTCCGATTCATAATATGAGCAATTATATTTTCCATAATATTACTTAATTTAATGGTAACACCCTTGTCTTTTACACACTTATTCGATCTAATTACGATTAGATATTTGATTATGATTAGATCTGAATCTGGTTCAGTGATACATGAATATTAGACAAAGACCCTATGATTTACAATATAGAGCGCAGTTACAACGTAGTTTGTAATTGACATTGGGAAGCGCACTATTAGTTATATATCCTTAAATAAAGTTCATGGTCAAGACTTTCTAATACGGGTCGGTTAGTGAAGTCCGCTGAGACTAGTACATATCGTATACCGTGACTTTGTTCGATGGTTTATCCCAGTGAACCATGAGTCTCGGGAGACTCGTATAGACATGTAGGTGTTTATTTGATAATACACTAAATGACTCACTGAAGGTTTCCTAATATATGGTACACCAACGTCAATAGGAATTTTCTCGAGTTGAGCGAGCATAATGGTCCTTCAACTTGCGATACCACTTTGGATATATGAGCTATCCTCTACACTTTGATGGCATTCATGTCAATGATCTAGTCATGATCAGACCTCCGACTGTTCATTGGGTGTGGACTAATGCTCATGATATCCTGTGGGTATCAAGATAGGATCCATCAGTCCTGTGTATAAGGCATAGGCATCCAGCACATGTTTACGATCTAGTAAATCCATGGCCGTGGTATAACGTCAAAAATAAGTTCCGAGTGTTATTTAGATATCATAAATTGAAAGTCGACTGTATTATACCGAACAGATTTGACGTTATGATCTATATCCCAAGTATAATACGGATAGCCTGTGACGGATGGATTATATGTATTATGTGACCTTGGCTTGCATAGTTTAGCGAGATTATTAGTGGTCATCGTAATTTATGAGTGGGTGAATTATGGACACGAAATTTGACTCTGTGACAGATAAACCTAAGCTTAGAGTGTCCCACGATATGAACTATACTCGTTAAAAATAAATACATCAACAAAATTTATTCATTTGTTTGGCCTCAGATTCACCCGTTTAATCTCTGTTTTAAAATTTAAGCCTTGGCCCAAAACCCCCGCACCCATCCAAAGCCCATTTCGCCCAAGCCCAATCCAAAAATAATTAAAATATTTAAAACACATGTCACAAATTAAATTAAATCCAATTAAATTAAATCAAATCTAATTAAAATAAAAACAAATCCCATTCCTAAATTAAATAAATTCCTTCCTAATTTAAATAAATCACTCACCAAATTAAAGATATTCCCTACCAAATTACACAAATTCTTTCCTAAATAATTTGATTAAATATACCCCAACCAAAATTACATGATTTTATTCCCTTAATAAATTGATGTATCCCTTTATTACTTGATTCATTTCCTTCTTGAAAACTCATGCACAAGGAAACCCTAATGCACCACTATAAAATATAACTTGATACCAACCATAAATGACTATCTTCTCTCACGCACATCCTCTCTCTCACGACATTCACAAAGAGAACAAAAACCCTAAACACTCATAACTCTCGAAAAATGGCTCCCTCTCAAAAAACCAACTCGGCCACAACCAATAATCCATCAACCTCTCGGCCCCTCCATCTCTCTTTCACTTAAACTTACGGCCATGAATGAAAAGAAACCTTAATGATTTTCACGCCCTTCCCTCTCTCTCTTCTTCACGATAAAAAATGGCACCCTTCACGCCCTCTAGCCTCTGACCTTCCCTCACTCTTCTCTCTTCTCCATTGACGGCCCCCCACGAAGAAAAAAAAAAGAAAGAAACCCTTCTCACTAACTCGGCAGCCAGCCAAGAAAAACACTAAGACTACACACCATATCTCTCTCTCAAGAAAACACAGACATGATGAACAAGTAAACAATAAAACCCTAGGTCACATACTCGGCCTCTCTCCAATATCTCTCTCGCCTCACAAACCCTAAACAAAACAGAACCCTTCACGCACACACTCTCAACAGCCACACGCTCATCACATAAAGAACAAATACACAGGCCTCTCTCCAATCTCTCTCTCACCTCATAAACCCTAAACAAAACAAAACCCTTCACGCACACACTCTCAACAACCATACACTCATCCTACAAAGACCACATACACGGTCCTCTCTCCAATCTCTCTCTCGCCTCACAAACCCTAAACAAAACGGAACCCTTCAGGCTCTCTCTTCTCTCGGCCTTACACCCTTCGCACACTGCCCTCCACTGACTGAAACAGAGATCCTCACACGGCATCAGGCCACAAATAGCCACGTGAAAAATAACCCTTTACCGAAGCCACACTGCCACGCACAAGATGCGCTAAAAGAACCAGCCCTTAAACCTTCTCCACCGAAAATAAACCACGTAATAAGCCAAAAGCAAACTGGCCCCAAACCAAGCCAACAAATTGATCCCAAAACAGCCATAAATAGTCCCAATTATCACCCAAAAACAGTCCACAACTGTCCCAAAATAGTCCAAAAACCATCCCAAACATATGTCCAGAAAACAGTCCAAAACAGCGACTCAAAACAGTGAAACAGCAAGCGGAAGTAGCGAACCAGAAAAAAAGGAGTATTAACCCTTCCGACGACGTCCCAACGCACTCCCGAGAAGCTACTTAAAAGGTAAGACCTGAGGGCCCCCTTTTTATTATTTATCTTTTCAGTTATTCTTTGTCGATCATTCGCATGCATCGTTGTGTTTCACGTATGGTTTCATTTGTGTTGGGTTGATGATTGAGTGATATCCCTTGCGGTATATCGAATGAAAACCCAAACATAAATTCTGTAGCCAAATCCGAATGGATGGTAGTGCGGTCTGTACTTGGGATACAACTCCACGTACCGCTTGAGGAACTTTCAAGCACGTGTTTCATTTTGGTATTTAATTTCGTGTTTGTTATTCCGCTATTTATTTTCGATGTGTTGTTTCTTTCTTTATGTATTGTTAATCTAATGTGCATGGGCTAACTAGGGTGGATTAAAGTTCCTCTATTCGAGGGAAATACTTAAATGCTACCTTTACCACGATGTTTTGCCGCGCCGGACGAAGTACACTCGATTGAATGTGAAATGTGTGTTTAATCGGGCATACAAGGTCCCATATTATTTATTTGTTTATTCATGTATTGCTACTTGATGCGCATGGGCTAATCATGTAGGTTAAAGGTCCTTCATTCGAGGGAAATGCCTAAAACTACCTTTACCACGATATTTTGTTGTGCCGGACGAAGTATGTTTGATTGAACGTGGGATATATTCAATCGGGATACAAGGTTCCATATTATTTATTTGTTTATTCATGTATTGCTACTTGATGCGCATGGGCTGATCATGTAGGTTAAATGTCCTCCATTCGAGGGAAATACCTAAAGGCTACCTTTACCACGATGTTTTGCCACGCCCTTCTCCTATTGATTGCGTTATTCGTCTTTGGTTTGGTTGTGATTTTACATCTTTTCATTTTCGCATTCGTGCCATGTTTATGTTTGAGTGTTTGATTCTAATGGTATATCGGATGGAAACCCAGACTTAAATTCCGTAGCTGAATCCGAACGGACGGTAGTGCGGTCTGTACTTGGGATACAACTCCATGTACCGCTTGAGCAACATTCATACATGTTCCCATGTCATTTCAGATACCACTTTGGTAATCTCATTCGAACGTGTTTCCGAACGCTACACGAACGTATGTATTTTGTCTCATTTCGTTCGAACGCGTTTCCGAACGCTACACGAACGTATGCATTCTGTCTCATTTCCGTTCGAATGCGTTTCCGAACGCTACTCGAACGCGCATGCATTCTACTTTACTGTGCATCAGGTCTTATCCCGTTCGAACGTGTTTCCGAACGCTATACGAACACAAACATTATGTTTACCGTTCGAACGCGATTTCAAACGCTACACGAATGCACATACAGTGGACATATTTCTTTTCATCACATTCATGCATGTTTGCTTCTTTGGTCACTTCTTTTGCATTACATATTTAATTATCCGTTTTTTTTATTACTGTCTTTACAGTTATTATCTATTCACAACTTATGCACTTCTTTGTCTAATATGTCTATGGAATTACGTATTTGTCTCCTTTTGTATTTATTTACGTTTATTGGTGTGCAATCTTGTGTGTTGATTACATTCTCTTGCATGTGTTGCATAATACCTGGTTATACTATTGCATTAATCTTTTCATTACAATTGGCACAAGTAAGGGACCGTTCTGAACCCAACGGTTTGGTATTCCATTGTGAGGGGTGGGTACGGCCTTAAATAATTTCCCATTTCACAATGGGTGGTGACTCCATTTTATTTCTCCAGTTTAGTCCTCCGCGGGCTACTCCGTACTCCCGATCGGGCCAGCGTCGCCGATTTTTATGTCCTATAGTCTGGCGACTCCACTGGGGATAGAGAATCAGCCCCGAAATAATGTCTTTCTTCATTCACTACCTTTCTATAGCTGAAAGAAAGAAAAGCTGTGAAGGCACCTAGATAATCATTTACTCGAAGCTTACCGTGATGGACTAATTTGGAGGACCTATTGTTTATTCCTGTCACCAAGGCGATAAGAGCCTAAGAGGCAAGGGTATTTAAGAGAGTTCGCTCCACCCTCCCTCTGGAGAATCTTCAATAAGAAATTCATTTGACAGTCAGTCATGTATCATCACTCTTTGGCACATACCTTAGCGTATAAAAAAGGTGCGCTCACTTGGTCGCTCGAACCTTGAGTGGGGAGACCTAGTTGTGGGCAACCCTTCGCCGACAAGAACCTTTGTCTATACCCCTATAAACCCGCATGTGAACCATAGTTGCATGACCTATAGAAGCCACCCTTTTTGCTTGTGTTTGGGATCATCATCATTTGGATTCAGTTGGACTTCTTGTCATGAGATGTGAACTTGTTGGGCCATTTAAACTGGGACGAGTTTGTGTCTTATGAAAATTGGGCCACAAGCTTCTAAAATGCCAATGGGCCACTTTGTGTTTGGGCCCCCTATCATTTGAAGTTGTTTAGCCACGCTATTGAAAAAGTGTAAACTTGTTGGGCCTTTTGCAACTGGGACAAGTTTACACCTCGCAATAATATGATTGAATGCTTTGAAATGATAATGGGCCAACTTGTATGAAAACCTTGATGGGTTTAGAAAGTCCAAACATGATCCAAATATGCTAGAAGCATGAGTTCGATATCCGCACTGGCTTTCATCCAGAAAGGATACGCCTTGTTACGGCATATTTGTATACTTTTGAACGCATCTAAGTTCATCCCCACGACCGTGATTACCGAAGGCCCAATTCGTCATTTCTAGACAATTGCACGATCCCCATAATAGGCTTAGTCCATGTTGTAAATGGGCGGTCTTTGTCTTTTACCGATGGAAAGAGAGTGAGGTAGCCAAGGTTCACCCCGTAGCATAGGAGAGAACGATTTTGTGTACCCCACATTGGTGCATAAAATGAGCTATACCTAGGATATAAATGGACTTACCACGAGTATGGGAGGAATAAGGTCGGAAGGATATATGCTATTTTGATAACCTCATACATCTTATATATCTCACGCATCGCACGCATACACGCATCATGCTAACTCACAATTTTAACAGCCATAAGAGATATCCGTTGGGTTAGAGAAAAATGAAGGCTCATTAAAAAACAGTTAGCAAACATGAGTGAGTCAGATAATGAGACTTCCCGCATGGATCAATTAGAGACCAACCTCACTAAGATTACTGAACAGTTACAAGTTTAGCCACTGTCGTGGCCAGCTTGGCAGTGCCCCGAGCAGAGGGAATAGAAAACAATGAGAATTTCAGGCATGAAGAGCCTCTGAATAGGGTGAGTGATGAGATCCCCGCTTTCGATGATGACATGACAAAGTATACCATGGGAAAGGTAGCCGGGTCTCAGGCAGAATTGTAGAAACTCATGGATCAGGTAGAGTCATTTACCCGCAAGTTGAAGGGTAAATATGAGGATTTGCTAGACTACGATGCGATGACTTTCGAAGAGCAGCTGCCTTCACAGTTCAAGATGCCCGACATAGCCAAGTTTAACGGGAACGGGGATCCGAGGGTCCATCTTCGATAGTATGTTTCTGTGATGAGTTTAGTGGGTCTGTCGAAGCGTCAGGTTCAGAAGATGTTCGGGATGTCACTAGAGGGGGCGCCCGTGGTATGGTATCACGACCTGGAGAGAAAGGTCAATGATGATTGGAGGGCATTAGCAGAAGCCTTTCGGAATCAGTATGTCACAGACTTGGAGATTGACTTGTCGCTCCGTGACTTGGAGAATACCAAGCAGAAGCCGGAGGAGAGCTTAAAGGAGTATGTAGATCGCTGGAGAAGCCAGCTCTTGAAAATACAGACTCGGCCCTCGGAGAAGGACCAGATCAAGATGATCATTAAGGGCACCAAGCCCTCTATTTATAACAAGCCGAGGAGGATGACCTCTATGATTGGCGATTTTCGACAGTTGGGGGAGACTGTTATAGATGTTGAGGAGGAATAAGCTGAGAACAGAAAGTTCTATGGCCAGAATAGAAAGACTATTGAGGGGCCTTCAGGGACTATGCCCGCTACTGCTGAGGTCACTGCCATAAAAAACAGGCGGTTTTCCAACCATGGTAAGCCTATTTCAAAGGTGTTTGAAAAGCTGAAGATGCAAGGACTCCTAGAACCCTTAGAGCCTAAACCACTTCCAAACCATGTGCCACCCAACCTTGACCTAAGCCTATATTGTCATTTCCATCAGAGGAAAGGCCACGAAACTAACAACTGCACCCGCTTTAGGCATGAGATCCAAAACCTCATTGACGCCCATAAAATACCCGATCCAGAAAAAGAACAACCCAATACACACAGAAACCCTCTACCCAACTACCACTCTGTTCCACCACCCACCTACATGATTAGCTCTGGCCTACCAGAAAGCCTTGTCCTTCAAACCATCGACCACCGAGCCTTTTATATGGAGATATGGGGCGGCAGTAGTAAAGATGAAATGGGGCAGGGGATGGATTCCTGGAAAAATTTCTCGATCAGTAATAAATAGAAGAATGAATGTAAAGAAGAACTGATGCAGTCGGAGAATCTAATGCTCAAGAAACCGAGAAGACAAAGCTGCGAATGACGAAGACATTTATTTTGAATCCCGCATTCATTAGTTACAAAGACATTATTTTGCTTACTTGTTCGAACCTTTTCGATTTGCATTATAACATGCGTGACATCAGTAAATTTGATATTAATTCGACAAATACGTCTAATCTTGGTACATGTGAGAACCCTGAGGGAACTTCAATTGCAAGTAAGAAGCAGAATAGAATTAAAAGAAAATTGTAGGCAAGCCTGGGGGTAACTAAAGGCATTAATAGGCGAAAGGCGCCAAAAAAAAAGCACAATGAAGGCCTAACCCATCGGAATAGGGAATGCATCCATGCATACACATCATATACATGCAATTTGTATTTTTGTTCGCAGGTTTCGAAGAAAAAAGAGAAAAGTGGCAAAGACGAGCGAATCAGTAACGGTTCGAAAATGGACCACAATCTAAACTCAGTAACGGTTCGGAAATGGACCACAATCTCAGCAAGTAATGGTTCAGAAATGGACCACAATCTCAACTCAGTAACGGTTCATAAATGGACCACCATCTCAGTAAGTAACGGTTCGGAAATGGACCACAATCTCAACTCAGTAACAGTTCGGAAATGGACCACCATCTCAGCAAGTAACAGTTTGGAAATGGACCACAATCTCAACTTAGTAACGGTTTGGAAATGGACCATAATCTCAACTCAGTAACGGTTCGGAAATGGACCATCACATCAGTAACGGTTCGGAAATGAACCATTTCTCATCAGTAACGGTTCGGAAATGGACCATCTCATCAGTAACGGTTCGGAAATGGACCATCACATCAGTAACGGTTCGGAAATGGACCATCTCATTAGTAACGATTCAGAAATGGACCACCATCTCAGCAAGTAACGGTTCAGAAATGGACCACAATCTCAATAAGTAACGGTTCGGAAATGAACCATCTCTCATCAGTAATGGTTCGGAAATGGACCGTCTCATCAGTAACGGTTCGGAAATGGACCATCTCATCAGAAATGGTTCGAAAATGGACCATCTCATCAGTAACAGTTCGGAAATGGACAATCACATCAGTAACGGTTTGAAAATGGACCATCTCGTCAGTAACGGTTCGGAAATGGACCACCATCTCAGCAAGTACCGATTCGGAAATGGACCACCATCTCAACAAGTAATGGTTCGGAAATGAACCACCTCACATCAGTAACGGTTTGGAAATGAATCATCATCTCACATTAGTAACAGTTCGGAAATGAACCATCATCTAACATCAACTCAGTTCGAAGCATCTCGCAAAGCAGCAGGTAAGTACGACAGCCGACAACCCAAGTAAGTAAAAAATACATGCATGACTTTGATAGGATTGTCACTGTCACACACTGCACAAGTCCCATCAAAGTGGGGGCGACTGTAGACACTTGCATTTTTGCATGAAAGCCCAATGATGAGCCTCGTATGGAGGCACTACCCGATAAGTTGAGGAAGTCGCGGGAAACGGACGTCGGAAGGGAAAAATTTAAAAATAAATACATCAACAAAATTTATTCTTTTGTTTGGCCTCGGATTCACCCGTTTAATCTCTGTTTTAAAATTTAAGCCTTGGCCCAAAACCCCCGCACCCATCCAAAGCCCATTTCACCCAAGCTCAATCCAAAAATAATTAAAACATTTAAAACACATGTCACAAATTAAATTAAATCAAATCCAATTAAAATCAAAACAAATCCATTCCTAAATTAAATAAATCCCTTCCTAATTTAAATAAATCACTCATCAAATTAAAGATATTCCCCACCAAAATATACAAATTCTTTCCTAATTAATTTGATTAAATATACTCCCACCAAAATTACATGATTTTATTCCCTTAATAAATTGATGTATCCCTTTATTACTTGATTCATTTCCTTCTTGAAAACTCATGCACAAGGAAACCCTAATGCACCACTATAAAATATAACTTGATACCAACCCTAAATGACTATCTTCTCTCACGCACATCCTCTCTCTCACAGCATTCACAAAGAGAATGAAAACCCTAAACACTCATAACTCTCGGCAAAGGGCTCCCTCTAAAAAAAACCCACTCGGCCACAACCAATAATCCATCAACCTCTCGGCCCCTCCATCTCTCTTTCACTCAAACTCACGGCCATGAATGAAAAGAAACCCTAATGACCTTCACGCCATTCCCTCTCTCTCTTCTTCACGACAAAAAATGGAACCATTCACGCCCTCTAGCCTCTGACCATCCCTCACTCTTCTCTATTCTCCATTGACGGCCCCCACGAAGAAAACAAAAGAAAGAAACCCTTCTCACTAACTCGGCAGCCACCAAGAAAAACACTAAGACTACACGCCCTATCTCTCTCTCAAGAAAAAAAACAGACATGATGAACAAGTAAACAATAAAACCCTAGGTCACATACTCGAGCCTCTCTCTAATCTCTCTCTCGGCTCACAAACCCTAAACAAAACAGAACCCTTCACACACACACTCTCAACAGCCACACACTCATCACACAAAGAACACATACACGGGCCTCTCTTTAATCTCTCTCTCGCCTCACAAAACCTAAACAAAACAGAACCCTTCATGCACACACTCTCAACAGCCACACACTCATCCCACAAAGAACACATACACGGGCCTCTCTCCAATCTCTCTCTCGCCTCACAAACCCTAAACAAAACAGAACCCTTCAGGCTCTCTCCTCTCTCGGCCTTACACCCTTCGCACACTGGCCTGCATCGATTGAAACAGAGAACCTCACACGGCATCAGGCCACAAACAGCCACGTGAAAAATAACCTCTCACCGACAAAACTTAAATGACCCTCAACGAAGCTACACTGCCACGCACAAGATGCGCTAAAAGAACCAGCCCTTAAACCTTCTCCACCGACAATAAACCACGTAATAATCCAAAAGCAAACTGACCCCAAAACGAGCCAACAAACTGACCCCAAAACAGCCATAAATAGTCCCAATTATCACCCAAAAATAGTCCAAACCTGTCCCAAAACAGTCCAAAAATCATCCCAAACATCAATCCAGAAAACAATCCAAAACAGTGAAACAGCAAACGGAAGCAGCGAACCAGCGAACCAGAAATATAGTGGAGCATTAAACCTTCCGGCGACGTCCCAACGCACTCCCGAGAAGCGACTTAAAAGGTAAGACCTGAGGGCCCCCTTTTTATTATTTATCTTTTCAGTTATTCTTTGTCGATCATTCGCATGCATTGTTGTGTTTCACCTATGGTTTCATTTGTGTTGGGTTGATGATTGAGTGATATCCGTTGAGGTATATCGAATGGAAACCCATACGTAAATTCCGTAGCCGAATCCGAATGGACGGTAGTGCGGTCTGTACTTAGGATACAACTCCACGTACCGTTTGAGGAACTTTCAAGCACGTGTTTCATTTTGGTATTTAATTTCGTATTTTTTGTTCCGCTATTTATTTTCGATGTGTTGTTTCTTTCTTTATGTATTGTTAATCTAATGCGCATGGGCTAAATATGGTGGATTAAAGGTCCTCTATTCGAGGGAAATGCTTAAAGGCTACCTTTACCACGATGTTTTGCCGCGCCGGACGAACTACACTCGATTGAATGTGAAATGTGTTTAATCGGGCATACCAGGTCCCATATTATTTATTTGTTTATTCATGCATTGATAATTTAGTGCGTATGGGCTAACTATGGTGGATTAAAAGTCCTCTATTCGAGGGAAATGCCTAAAGACTACCTTTACCATGATGTTTTGCCGCACCGGACGAAGTACACTCGATTGAATGTGAAATGTGTTTAATCGGGCATACAAGATCCCATATTATTTATTTGTTTATTCATGTATTGCTACTTGATGCGCATTGGCTAATCATGTAGGTTAAAGGTCCTCCATTCGAGGGAAATGCCTAAAGGCTACCTTACATGTGCATTTTGCACTTTACATGTTGAAAACACATCCAAATGAAATCCAATCAACATAAGATTTTATGTGTATCATATACACATCCAAATACACAATATAAATGAAAAGCCCCAAATTTGGAAGTGGTCTTAAACCCTAATTTTTCAATTTCTTCAAATTGGACAAATTAGACCAAATTGGTTAAATCAATTACTTCAATCATGTTTCTTCCATCCAAATCAAGTCTCAACACAATGAAATAACTATAGATCAAATCTAGGTCATTTAAGAGTGGGTCAACAACTCTAGATTAGAAACAAGGTTCTAAAAACCATAAAAGAATGCTTATTACTACACTAGTAACAATCTTCCAAGTTCATACATGCTTAACCCCTTCATCAAACTTTCATCCATCAAAAACACAAAAATAAAGAATAGAAAAACTTAAGAACATCATCAAGTGAAGCCCACAACAAGAGGAACAATTTACTCTCTAATGGAAGGCTGGAAATACTTACTAAATTCCAAGTTTTTCTTTGATTTTTCTTTTCTTTCTCTCTACCTTCTTTGCTTTTGTTTTAATGGAGTTTGATAAAGTGTTTTTTTAGGTTGTTCAAACCCTAAAATAAAAGAAACAATATATACTTGCTTATTACTACATTTGGCCAAATTTTGGCTAAGGAAAAACAAGACAAATATTTTTCATTTCATTTGAATTTGAATTTTACCAACTTGTTAAAATGATCATTATAAAATTTAATGATATTTTTCAACAAAGTCAACAATTGCAACTTAGCCATTAAAACAAATATCATAACTTAAAATATCTATACTTTAATTAATTTAATCATTTAACAATTAAATAAATAATTAATTAATTAATTAAATACAAATATATTAAATATATGTATAATATTTACATTAAATATTAAATACATATATTCATTTATGAAATTAGTCAAATATCTCAATTTGACAATTAATTAATGTGTATTTGAATTAATCAAGTATTAAATGCAAATACACAAAAATTAAGGAAATGACTATCGGGTCCCTACACATGTATTTTGCGTTTAACCTTTAAACGAATTTATAAATAATCAATATTATTTATTAATGTTGTTCTATTAGCAATCTCAAAAAAGAATATTTAGAACTAACTTCTAAATTGTACCATGGGCCCATGGATTTTATCTGATTGCTAATCTTATGGACTACCTATGCTCTGATACACAGAACTGACGGATCCTATCTCGATACACACAGGACACCTTGAGGATCTATCTACACCTAACGAACAGGTGGAGGTCTGATCTAAATAGATCGGTGACGTGACTGCCATCTAAGTATAGAAGATGTCTCATGTGCCCACAGTGGCATCTCAAGTCTAAGAATTACAAGCGCTATTCAACCCGATAAGATTCTTATTGACGTTGGTGTACCATCCATTAAGAATCTTCGGTGAGTCGTTCAGTGTTTATCTGCTATAAACACCTACACTTCTATACTAGTCTCCAAGACTTATGGTTCATTAAGAAACCATTGGAATCATATATTCCAGTATACGACATGTACCAGTCTCAACGGGTTTACTATACTGACAAAGTAGTGTAAACCTTGACCAGGAACTGTCTGAGAATGACAACGTCATGATACAACTCAATGTCAGTCGCGACACTTTTACAACTGTACCATGACTAGTCATTCTAAGGTCATTACGTCTTTACCATATTAAAAGATACATTATATTATAGAAACTGCATATATTATTCAAAATAATAATGTTTTACAGAAGTATTCATAATGAAATACAACTAGGAATTGGCGCTGTGAGCACCAACCCCAACAAAAACTCCCACTTGCTCTAGTGCCAAAAACGATTGTATCTAATACCCATCTACTCCACGTGTTTATCAAACAGCTTCGGAGGTATGACCTTCGTCAGCGGGTTTGCTACATTATCTTCACTAGGTACCTTGCACACGACAATATCCCCTCGCGACACAATCTCTCGAATGATGTGGTACTTGCGTTCCACATGTTTCGACTTCTGATGCGCCATCGGTTCCTTTGCTTGCGCAATGGCTCCAGTATTATCACAGTATAACAGAATTGCATTCTCGATACTTGGGACAACTCCCAATTCTGTGACAAAGTTCTTTATCCACATAGCCTCTTTTGAAGCTTCAGAAGCTGCAATATATTCCGCCTCAGTGGTGGAATCTGCTGTCGATCCCTGTTTGGAACTCTTCCAACAAACTGCACCTCCGTTAAGGGTAAATACGAATCCAGATGTAGACTTTCTATCATCGGGATCCGATTGGAAATCGGAATCTGTATACCTGTTAACTTGCAGTTCGTTTCCTCCATAAATTATTAACTTATCCTTAGTACCTTTAAGATACTTGAGGATATGTGTAATGGCCATCCAATGGTCATTACCTGGATTGGACTGATATCTACTAGTTACGCTAACAGCGAAACTGATATCAGGCCTTGTACATAACATGGCATACATTATGCTACCCAAACACGAAGCATAAGGTTGGTTAGACATTCTAACCTTCTCATCTTCTGTTTGTGGACTCATCTTCTTTGAAAGATGAATCCCATGTTTGAACGGTATGGTTGCTGTCTTACAGTTACCAAAGTTATACCGTTCTAAGATCTTATCTATGTACATTGATTGGGATAACCCAATAAGCCTCATTTGTCTATCTTTATAGAGTTTTATCTCTAAAACATAGGAAGCTTCTCCCAGGTCCTTCATGGAGAAATTCTTACAGAGGTACGCTTTGACGTTTTGTAACATTCCTAAATCATTCCCAATGATTAGGATGTCATCAACATATAGGACTAAAAATACGACCATGCTCCCACTGGCCTTCTGATACACACAGGATTCTTCTGAATTCTTGAGAAAAATAGACGATCTAATAATCTCATCGAATCGAAGATTCTAACTTCGTGAAGCTTATTTAAGTCCATAAATGGACATCTTAAGCTTACATACCATACCCGAATTTTCGCTGGATGCAAAACCTTTCGGCTGTTCCATATAGATTTCTTCATCAAGAAATCCATTCAGAAAAGCCGTTTTGAATCCATTTGCCAAATCTCGTAGTCATGAACGTAACTATAGAAAGCAAAATCCGAATAGACTTAAGCATTGCTATGGCGAAATGGTTTCATCATAGCGACGCCATGTCGCTGCGTGTAACCTTTTGCTACCAGTCGGGACTTGTAAGTTTCAACTTACCGTCAGGCCCTCGCTTCCTCTCTTTTCAAAACCCATTTACAACCGAAGGAACCTCCTTCGGGTGCAAGCGGACCAAGTCCCAAACTTGATCTCATGCATTAAGTTAACTCGGATTTATGGCACTTTTTGCCATTTTCACGGAGTCGATTTCTCACACGATTCTTCTATAGTGAAAGGATCAGTATCTTCAAATAATGAGACATCAGACCCTTTTCTTGTATCAATACAAGGTTCAAGAGGTTTAGATGTTGGAGTTTCTATAGGTCCCAAGATCAAAACTCAAGCATGAATCATAAGTGAATACAACGACGGAAGTGCGGAATACTTACATCGAGCGGTTGAGCGACGATTTGGGCAACAAAAATTCGAATTCTGCTCACTTTTTCAGGCAGTGGGCTGCTGTGAATAGTGAATTCGCCCCTTGTCTTCATGATTTGAAGCTCCAAGCTTCATCATTTGAATCCCGGCTCATGGGTGGACTTCCCTATCACCTTCGCATTGATCTCGGAGTGTGCTAGCACTCTTGTTTTGCACAAAAAACGCACTTGCTTCCCTTACTGCTCACTGTTTTTGCCCAGCCAAAAACAGAACAGAAATGGCGTGAGTGAAGAGAGGAAGAAGAGAGAAGAGAGAGAGGAGGGAAAAAGGAGAGGAGAGGAGGTAAAATGTATTATGCGTATTTGGTGATTACCAAAGTGTATCTAATACCGAAATGAAATTCAAATTCATTCCTACACATTTGGCTTTAATTGCCAAACCCACACATCACTCATCACATCAAGTCAACTCAATCAATTGTCAAGTCACATCACTCAAAGTGACAAGTGATTTGACGCTTGATGCGACTAATGATTTGACGCTTGATTTGACCGTGCCGCACTCGAATTCGAAATGCGAATGCGCTCGTAAATAATCTCGGGCTCGGATTCGCTAATTCCAAATTAACGAATTTTCCGTCGCGTCGTAATTAAATGATTACGCCTAGCGAAATCACTATTCACGTCGCTAACGAATTAATTCTAAATTAATTCGCTCGCCCGAATTAAAATCTAATTTTAATTCCGCGTCGAAATCCAATTTCGTTTAATATATCAATATATTAATTAATCGATTAATTCCAAATTAATGTTTCTCTCTCTTTAAATTGATATTTTATCCCAGATAAAATATCTCCGTAATTAATCCCAGATTAATTTTCTCTCTCATCATATTAATCCCAGATTAATAAAAGTGCGAGTCATACGTCATCGGTGAATCTTTGGGAAGCGACCCATGAGATCCCCGGATATGTTGGTAGTCAAATCGGTCATCGGACTATCCGAACACGTGAGTACCAAGTACTACGTTTTACCGATTTACAAGACAAGGTTGGCTTCTAGCAAAGCACCAAGTCTACCCAATTCTCCGGACATATCCATCTAAGAATATTTAAGATCTGTATCAAGCGTAGTATACCAAGTATTGTGTATATCGGCCCAGTATCGGATAGTCACGTGCTAGGGCTGGGGCTGGATAAGTGTCTGCCCCGTCCGAAGCACATGTCGGATGTCTGGTAACTAGTCTCTATAATCGGATATGCATGACCTAGTCATAATATCCCGATGGTTGCGCAACACTTAAGAGCACTAATACCGTATCCTGCGTGACATCATCTCCACTATGACTGAAGTGATACTTCCGTCTTGACATCACACCCAATACTCTACGATTCTCAATATACCCAGCAGTTGGCGTACACAGAACCGGTTAGAGTCCTAGACGACCTCAACTAAAGTATATTGATTGTCGTAAGCATTAGCGGTGCAAGTCTCAGGTTAAGACCAAATACACCTACCCTGATGTCGGACTCCCATAGACACATAGTCATAATACCAATGGGATTCCGAGGGGTCTATCCAGAGCGAAGCTGTTTCCCGTACCATCGTGTGAAACACAACCTCCTATCGCACTTGCATAAGTATCCAATACTTAAATATATGAGAACTATGCCGTTGTGCCCTCACAACGCGCACAAGTGCAATACTAGCCTATTCCGCATTATCGATGTCCTGTCTCGATAATACTCCGGCTAGGGATATTTAATGATTAATCCTTCGTGGACTGATACTGTCTCATATCATTCTCAATCCAGGAACTAATCATATGGACCTCTCTTCATTTATATATCTAGGTGATCTAATCACAAATGATAAGAGTGCAATCTCCTTTGTCACATAGTTAATTTGTACAACAACACCGTGATCTGTACAAATAGTGACGCTATGGGTCATATTATCCAACAATCTCCCACTTGGCACATAGCCAGTCACTCGAGTGTCTAACACCCGAACTATGTACGGTTCGCTCAAATTGCTGAGAAAAGATTTTCGTCAGCGGATTTGCATGATTATCGTCTGACGCGATTTACACGATCATCACATCGCCATGATGTATGATCCGAACGAATCAGATGAATATCGAAGTATATATCTGGATCGTCGATGAGACCATTAATTCTTAGCCTGTGCTGACGCCTAGCTCAGCCGCTAACAGAACTATATCTAATCTAATTAGATTTATTATCGATCCAAATGGCTTCTATTGCTGCCTCAGCTGCAGCAATAATCCGCATTTGTTGTTTATTCGGCAACAGTATCTTGCTTGGAAGATTTCCAGCTCACTGTACCGTTATACTATTGTATATAGTACCTTTGTTACGACTTATAGTCGTTATCAGGAAAGCCCAGCTTTCACCGATTATTTTATGGGAATATCATTTCCAAGAAATGACATATTATCATTATCTTACATGACATTCATGTCAGTGCACTCCCACTAACCCTTTTATATACACAAGAATCATTTCGTTTTGAATTAAATCATACTCCATTATGATTACATCAAAACGATAATTCCTAGAACCTATGCTTGCTTCAATCCAAACATGGATCGAATAACCTGCAAACCTTGTTTGCTTGTTATGGTACGACAAAACCGACAGGATGTTATAAACATCCTCCGAAAGGTTTCCTTTTCAGGAAAGCGATTTTCCGTTAAGCTGTCATATTTCATAAATGAAATACACAGCTTTAGCAAGCATTATCCAAATGGATTTACAATGGCAACATGTAAAAGGTTTCGTCGGAATCAACACAATGTTGATAACTCTACCTTTTCTTTACAAGCCTAGCTTAGTACGTTGGTATGTTGCCTTCCATGTATGTCTTCCTTGAAGACTTATAAAGTACCAATAGGCACAATGTCTTATGGTACATCAACTAGTATCCAAACTTGTTGATATACATGGAATCCATTTCGGACTCATGACACTTTGTCATAATAGGGAGTCGATACCTTGTATCACTACCTCATACGTAATCAGTTGGTATACCTTAAAAGATTAACATCTTTATGAGGTGAGATCAGAAACCCATACCCCAGGTTGTTTTCTGACTCTCTCCGATCTATCTACGTGGTTCTTGTGTACTCGAAGATTAATGGAATAGTTTCATCCTTGATGAACTATTTATGTTCCATTAGGAATAGGTGCCTTGAATAGTATTACTCCGATTTTCATCGAGTTTTACTATCCTCCCACTTACCACTGCATGTCTGTATTCCTCTCAGGAAAACTGCATGGTGAGCAACAATCTAATTGTTCTCTGGTGAGATGTATAAATACAATACTTATGGTATCCCTAGGATAGCCTACAATTGACACTTATCCAATTTGGGTTTTAGTTTGGTATCATCCAAACATATGCCTAGCATCCCAAATGGTCAGGAATGAGAAACCCGGTTTCTTTCCCGTTCATATCTAATATGTAATCTGTCAAACAGATTATTATGGAACCTTATTCTAAATAAGTTATTGCACTGTTAAAACTTATCCGTTGAAGGAAATGGTAGCTCAGAGCGACTCATGATTAGCCTTATCATGTCTAACATGATTCGGTTTATCCGTTCGGACACACCGTCACTTTGACGTGTTCCGGGAGGAGTCCTCATTTGAAAGAATACTATACTCTTTCAAGTATATAAGAAACTTATTGCTTAAGTATTTTCCATTACGGTCTTACCGTGACGGTATAATACTATAGTCGATCTATTTGTCTATTTCGTGTCGAAACTCTAAAAGTTTCCGATTTGTGTTCTTCAAAAGAAACACACAACCATTACGCGATGCCACATCCGTATAGGTCACGAAATATTCATATCCATATCTAGCCTAGCTAGACATGGGCCCACTTGCTTCATTATGAACTAGGGCTTATAGATCGGTGGCATTTACACTTTTACCAAGTAAATAGTGTTTTAGGCACATTGCCCAATAAACTAGATTCGTAGACTTTATTTGATTGGAATCAAAACAGTCCGAGTACCCACTCTTCGAAAGTGTGGATATACGAGTCTTGTTCGATTGTGTCCCAGACAACAATGCCATAATTAGTTTCTTCTGATCAAATCATTTTGAGCTATTTGTTTGTCATTATATATATTTGAGATTTATTTATATTCAAAATATAAATTCTGTTATTCACATCTAATGTGTTTATCTCAATATCATCCTATATAATAAAACACTTTAGTGTTCTAAAATATAAAGGTTCACCCGCAGTGGGTTAAACACTGATAAAGAGATAATGTATCTAGTCAAACTAGTTACATTATAACAGTTCTCTAATCCTGCTCATAGCAGATTCTGAACATCAATATATATATTATTATGTACCATATTAAGTATCTAAAAAATCCAATTTTAATACTAGTAATGAACATAATTTTGACAAACATATTTGAAGTCAGAGCCTTGCTCGTCTTCAATTCCTTCATGTCTGCTTTGTCCAAACGACAGTCACGCTTCGCGATTCCGTTTGCCACAATTGTGCAGACATTTTGGGATATGTCATTTATCTTCCAAGAAGACTATAATGATTTTGCCTTTGTCATTTTCAATATTCCAGTTGCCTTTGACCAAGCCTCGGGTTTCCAGAATATTGAAGTAAGGTGTGCCTTGCACTACTTGCCTAATTGCAAATTTTGACTTTATCTCCTTGAGAATAGTCTTTAATTCTCCAAGAATTATTTATTGCAATTTTAAAAGTACTTCCAAGATCTAATCTTTGAATATCCTTCAATTTCAATATCATACTTTAAGAATCTAATCCTTAGTTCTGATAAAGAAATTAAGGAGTCTATATGACAAGTATTATGGATTAAGCACTAAAGTTATCATTACATGAATATTCCAAATATCATGTTCCACTTATTTGCTTAATTCCGGACTTAGGCATAATATTATTTTATCAAATAAAATAACTAATTAGTTTCCAGGACCATCCTGAAATTTATTCCCGATTTGAAAATTAAAGTCGTTTAAATACATTTTCACCCAGGATTATGTCTTAAACACTAATCTTTCATATCTATCTTGATTCTAATAGTCCAACTATTTAATCAACGATTTGTGGTACTATTTATTATAATGATTATAATAGTCCAACTATATAATCAAATATAATCTAAATTAATTAACCTCAATTACATTGATTACTATAATCCAATTATAAAATCAACTGTAAACTGAAATTAATTAATTCAAATATATTGATTAATATAATCCAATTATATATAATCAACTATAATACAGTCCAACTGTTAAATAAAACAACAATTTAAATATTAGTCCAACTAACATTTAATCTAATGACGAAAAATAATTTAAATGAGCGCGTATGGCGAGTAATTGAACGAGTATTGCAAATTCAATTCTTGCCTCCCACTATTTTTCGGCGAGCCTCAACCCTCTGTCGAGTACTCGGGAAACCGTGTTTCCTAGTGGGCTAGGATCCCGTTAAATATCACACAATCTTGACTTTGGCCAACAAATTGTATGATAATTAACTAGGTAGATCTCTAAGATCAATTGGATCCAATCCAATTCCTAGATCCAGTAGGTGGACTTCCAAATCCTAAACATATATCTTATATGCCAATACATCCAATGTATTACCTAACCTTTTCCTCTGAATCAACTAGGCCTTGGCTTTGGCACAACAAACCTAATGATCCCAGTCAAGCGCGACCCATTGACCATGGAAAGCTTCGTAATCAATGTCGATGGACAAGAAGTGGTCTTGACTTTGGCCAACAAACCACAACTTGGACAAGACACTGACATGTAACAAAGCCTTCGTGATTCAAACACATCTTCGACAGACAAAGGGCTTGACTTTGGCCAACAACCCAATGCCGTCTCGGATCTTGAGTGAGAATCACTCAATGGAAGGAAAAACGCATGATATTTGATGAGGGTTTTTCGTGTGCAAATTGGCAACCAATTTATTATCTTTGTTAAGGTCTCATCATCATACACCCTTAAACATGCATTCTAAACACATAATAAAGCGCATATGATAAAATAATAATGATATGCGGATGGATATTTTACACATTGATCCTAGATCAAATCTCTCACTTTCTCTCTCCCGCTAGCACAAATATTTCTTCTACCCGTTACACTACACTTCTAAAGAAACCTCATTTACATTGAGGGGAATAGGTGAGAAGAGAATACAAAGAATAGGAGGTGATAAGGCTGGACACGCAGGTCCAATTAATAAATCAAATTTATTACAACAATTTCTAAAATTGCCCCCCATCTAATATCCATCCGATATACATTATTCATGCATCACAACCATGTATTCACTCAAGCATGTTATCAATCAATCTAATCAAATTAATTAATCTGATAATATGTGATCATCCAATGTTCAAACAACGATTTGATTTTGTTCGAGTCAAACTCGTTTTTGCGAATAAGTACTTAAAGTACAAATTCTAGAATTAAATTAAACTACACAATTAAATCCAATTCAATTTGTATTTAATTCTAATTCACTATTTAATTCCAAATTAAATATCACACTTTATTAATAAACCTTTTACGAATTAAATTCCAAATTTAATTGTTACGGGTCTCAAAGCCCGATTAACGTCCACGTCAACTTAATTAAAGTCCAATGGGCTTTTAATTAATTTCTTAAGGCGTGGACTTTTGGTCAACTCGGGTCAAACCCGCAACCAAAGTCCAATCCGGGATTTACCCCATAAGCCTTTAAATTAATTTTGGCCCATTAGGCCCAATTAAATTACAAAGGTCCATTATGTTGCATTTGGGCTTTATGGATGCGGTTTTGGGCCCAATTGGATCCAACCAATTTTGCCTAAAACAAACTTTGTACAACAAAGCCCAATAAGCCCAATAACAACAATTCAAGCTCAATTTCCAAAATTAGCCCAATTAATTAAATTACACAAATCCAATTTCGCAATTTAATTACCTAAAGTGTATATCATGATTAATCACCATAATTAACATTTCTAAAACACAAATTAGGCTAACTAATCATGCTCATTTTCATCATATGTCCAACACATTAAGATTAAAATCAAACCCATTACATGCTTTAATACTCTCGGTAATGTGGACTAATTTTATGTCAATCCGAATTCAATCCAATTAAATCCAAATTAACATTAAATCAACATCCTCAATCGTTTCAAGTCATCCAATGATCAACGAAACAAAATTACCAAGATTTAGGGCATTCTCCTATTCGGCCAACACATCAAAATTGGGGAAATTTGTTCCAAACAATATTTAATCAAATTGATCCAACCAATCATCAATTAAAATACATTCAAGCATACTTTATCATCCAATTTCATAATTGCATGCTCAAATCAATTTTACCCAATTTCAAGCTTTATGACATACTTGGCAATTTGGGGATTTTTCGTCCGATTCGAATTCAATCCAATTGATTCCGCAATCGACATCAAATCATATCCCGAATGATTTCCAACACATCCAATTGTCAAAAATCAAAAATCCCAAGACATTAAATCATGTTCAATTTCGGCCAAGGTAGAAATTTGGGGGAAAATGATCCAATCAAATTTTCTTGAAATTGACCCAATCAATCTTCAATTCAAACACAATTAAGCATACAAATCCATCCAATTTAATTTATCATGCTCAAAATCAAGTTTGCCCAAATTTTAGCCCTAACTTTTTCATGCTTTTAACCTAAGCTCTTGATGCCATTGTTGGAGTTTCTATAGGTCCCAAGATCAAAACTCAAGCATGAATCATAAGTGAATACAACGACGGAAGTGCGGAATACTTACATCGAGCGGTTGAGCGACGATTTGGGCAAAAAAAATTCGAATTCTGCTCACTTTTTCAAGGCAGTGGGCTGCTGTGAATAGTGAATTTCGCCCCTTGTCTTCATGATTTGAAGCTCCAAGCTTCATCATTTGAATCCCGGCTCATGGGTGGACTTCCCTATCACCTTCGCATTGATCTCGGAGTGTGCTAGCACTCTTGTTTTGCACAAAAAAAACGCACTTGCTTCCCTTTACTGTCACTGTTTTTGCCCAGCCAAACACAGAACAGAAATGGCGTGAAAGAGAGGAAGAAGGAAAGAAGAAGAGAGGAGAGGAGGGAAAAGTATTATGCGATTTGTGATTACCAAAGTGTATCTAATACATTGAAAGAAATCAAATTCATTTCCTACACATTTGGCTTTAATTGCCAACCACACCACATCATCATCACATCAAGTCAACCAATCAATTTGTCAAGTCACATCACTCAAAGTGACAAGTGATTTGACGCTTGATGCGACTAATGATTTGACGCTGATTGACTTGACGAGCCGCACTCGAATTCGAAATGCGAATGCGCTCGTAAATAATCTCGGGCTCGGTTTCGCTAATTCCAAATTAACGAATTTTCCGTCGCGTCGTAATTAAATGATTACGCCTAGCGAAATCACTATTCACGTCGCTAACGAATTAATTCTAAATTAATTCGCTCGCCCGAATTAAAATCTAATTTTAATTCCGCGTCGAAATCCAATTTCGTTTAATATATCAAATATATTAATTAATCGATTAATTCCAAATTAATGTTTCTCTCTTTAATTGATATTTTATCCCAGATAAAATATCTCCGTAATTAATCCCAGATTAATTTTCTCTCTCATCATATTAATCCCAGATTAATAAAAGTGCGAGTCATACGTCATCGGTGAATCTTTGGGAAGCGACCCATGAGATCCCCGGATATGTTGGCAGTCAAATCGGTCATCGGACTATCCGAACACGTGAGTACCAAGTACTACGTTTTACCGATTTACAAGACAAGGTTGGCTTCTAGCAAAGCACCAAGTCTACCCAATTCTCCGGACATATCCATCTAAGAATATTTAAGATCTGTATCAAGCGTAGTATACCAAGTATTGTGTATATCGGCCCAGTATCGGATAGTCACGTGCTAGGGCTGGGGCTGGATAAGTGTCTGCCCCGTCCGAAGCACATGTCGGATGTCTGGTAACTAGTCTCTATAATCGGATATGCATGACCTAGTCATAATATCCCGATGGTTGGCAACACACTTAAGAGCACTAATACCGTATCCTGCGTGACATCATCTCCACTATGACTGAAGTGATACTTCCGTCTTGACATCACACCCAATACTCTACGATTCTCAATATACCCAGCAGTTGGCGTACACAGAACCGGTTAGAGTCCTAGACGACCTCAACTAAAGTATATTGATTGTCGTAAGCATTAGCGGTGCAAGTCTCAGGTTAAGACCAAATACACCTACCCTGATGTCGGACTCCCATAGACACATAGTCATAATACCAATGGGATTCCGAGGGGTCTATCCAGAGCGAAGCTGTTTCCCGTACCATCGGTGAAAACACAACCTCCTATCGCACTTGCATAAGTATCCAATACTTAAATATATGAGAACTATGCCGTTGTGCCCTCACAACGCGCACAAGTGCAATACTAGCCTATTCCGCATTATCGATGTCCTGTCTCGATAATACTCCGGCTAGGGATATTTAATGATTAATCCTTCGTGGACTGATACTGTCTCATATCATTCTCAATCCAGGAACTAATCATATGGACCTCTCTCATTTATATATCTAGGTGATCTAATCACAAATGATAAGAGTGCAATCTCCTTTGTCACATAGTTAATTTGTACAACAACACCGTGATCTGTACAAATAGTGACGCTATGGGTCATATTATCCAACATAGATACCCTTTTGACCTTCTGGTTCACGTGTGTGTGTTGAAGGGTCCTTCATCTACTTGAACTTCAGGTTCCATCCGTTGGTTCGTTGTTTTCAGGTTGGACTTCATCAAGTTTACCTTGTCTATGATTACCCACCTTTCTGACAAAAATTCTACTTCTAGAACATTTTGCCCCGAAGCGAGAGCTATGACCAACATTCGAGCTCGGTATATAAGAAAGATATCCCCTCGTATTCGAAGGATATCCGACAAACCTAACTTTTTCCCTCGAGACGAAAGCTTATCTTGCTGAGTCACCCTGACATAGGCAGGGACAACCCCAAACTTAATGTAACAGATTTGGTCTCTTACCGAACCATATCTCATATGGAGTCATAGGAACAGTTTGAAGGAGTCTTATTTAAAAGATCTGCAGCTGTTAAAAAGATAGTAGCCCCATAAGTAATAGGGAAAATCTGTGAAACTCAACATTGATCAGACCATATCCAATAAAGTCCGATTTCTCCTCTCAGATACTCCATTGTGCTGTGGAGTACCTAGATGAGTATATTGAGCGAGAATCTCATTCTCCTTCATATAATCCATGAACTCACCACTCATATATTCACCGCCTCGATCAGATCGAAGGCATTTAATATATTGTCCAGTTTGTTTTTCTACTTCAATTCGAATTCTTTGAACTTTTCAAAGGTTTCTGATTTATGTCGCATCAAATACACATAACCGTACCATGACAAATCATCGGTAAAGGTAACAAAGTACGAATAACCACTTTGAGCAGTCTGACTTAGTGGACCACATACATCAGAATGTACGAGTTCCAGTAAGTTAGTGGCGCGGTGTCCAATACCAGAAAATAGGGCTTTGGTCATCTTACCATGAATACATGATTCACAAGTTGAATAGGATTCAATGGTAAGATCTGGTATCAAACCATTCTTAACCAATTGGGTAAGGCGTTAACGCCTATGTGACCCAGCCGCATATGCCAAAGTTCGGTATTATTAATTACAGGTAAACTACGTTTATCAACTCCAGTATTTAAAATATCTTTTGAAGTTTGCAATGTATAATAACCATGCTGGTTTGGACAACAAAGGATTTAAATATGACTTTTATCATAAAAATATAAAGAACAGTTCTTAATATTAATACAAAAGCCTTTTGTATCTAATACAAAAAGTGATATAATATTAGCTACACATCCAGGCACAAAATGACAGTCATTTAACAAAAGTGTCCCATTTGGGAATAAGATCTCGCATACTCCCACTGCAACTGCATCCAGAGAGTCTCCACTCTCGAATCGCAATTGCATCTCTCCAGGCTTCAGTTTTCTACTTTCCTTCAGCATCTGCAACGAATTGCAAATGTGAATGGGACAAGCAGAATCTAAAATCCAGTTGGATGTAACGGCTTCACAAGCCAAAGATATATCAATAACTGGAAAAATAAATGTACCTGATGTAGATGCTCTCTCCCTCCTCAGCTGGGCTATGCAGTCAGGACAGTTCCTTTTCCAGTGCCCGACTTTGCTGCAGTGATGGCACTTGTCTTCAGAAGCCCTTTTGGGCTTAGATATCTTTGCATGTGGTTGAGGACCGAAACCCTTCTTCTTCTTCCCTTTCTTCTACTTTCCCTTTGGCTAGGCCTGGGAAGAAGCAGAAAGAGAAGTGTGTCTCGGAGAGCGAGTCGGTACTCCCTTCTTGAGGTCCTCCTCCGCCGTGAAAAACATCCTATGCAACTCATGGTAGGTACATATAGTCTCGTTCATGTTGAAGTACATCACGAACTGGCGATAAGAAGCTGGGAGAGAACCAAGAATGACACTCCTACCAAGAATGTCATTTAGAATGAGATTATGTTACCTAAATTGATCGATCAAATTGATCATTTGAAGAACATGCGGGCTAATAGCTTGCCCCTCATCCAATCGCGCATGGAACAGTTCCATTGCGACCTTGTGAACAACTACTTGTTCTTGGTTCTCAAACGATTGTCTTAATCGTGTCATCATAGTATAGGCATCTGACATGCCATAATACTATTTCTTGAGTCCCGGTGAAAGCGAACTTAAGATGTATGATTTAACCCTTAAATCATCATCCTTCCAAGCTTGGAAGACTTCTCGTTCCTTCGGTGAAGCGTCCTCTGCCACAACAATGGGAAGTGGACCCTCAAGAATATATCCCAACCTCTCGGAATCGAGGACAATCCTCAAATCCAGATCCCAATCAGCGAAGTTCTCTGCGCCTTTAAGTTTGTTTGCATCAAGCATACGCGTAAACTGATTAGTGGATGGTGCCTTCATCGCAAATCTATCATATAGATCACGAAAAACGGTTAGCAGAAAACAAGCAGTTTCATATAATATCAAAAGCATAAACTAGATCATGGATTTTTAATCTAAAAATGCCCCTCCCACTAAATCATGCAATACTGTAATCCCCAAACAGAATCCAAAGATTTAATAATTAAATTAAATACAAATAGTGAAAAGTGGATCCCGTGAATATATTTCAGCTCACAGCAGAGGCACGGTCTCGCCTACGTATATCATCAGGTAGACAACTCATTTGTCAATCACTCACTAGTGACTCCTGGGTTTCCGGTCCTGGTCGTTTCTCGTTGTCGCTGCTAAGGCAGGCCCACAAGGAGACGTACCAAGGTTAAACTCGTCAATGATAAACTCAAGTTACTTGCGTAACCCTGACAGCTAGGGCACGTTCAGGATTCCGCTTTCACTTGAATTTATCTAGTATATGATATACATCCGGTATAAATAAATCTCTATCAGCTACACCCTCACAGCAGAGGCACGGTCTCGGATGTAGTCACAGAGAAATATTTATAAACCGTATTGACAAGACGGACCACATAACATGCATCGAATACATAATTATATTTAAAACTTATTAATTAGGGATTTTATGCTAAGTGTCATACACCATAAATCTAATCAAATTAGAATATAACATGCATGTATAAAGTCAAGAAAACATGATTAAACATTGAATTAAATGGCTAATCATATTAGGGGGCCTAGAATCAGACTCGCTCTGATACCATTTTGTAGGGGTTTTATTGCGGATATCCGGTAACGCAGCGGAAACTGTGGAAAATCAAATTTTCCGATTTCAAAACTTTTTCTCGAATTAATAAAATAAACTTATTTATTTTATTATCTAATAATCAAATTATGAAATAAAACACTATAAATCAAAATTTTGTGTAATTACTGAATTACCCATATACTTTGTATTTTGTTCATTTTAGTCCGAAATTGTTCAAAATAATTTTGAATGATTCTAAATCATTACTAATATGAATTTAACATATCTCAAATGTCAAAATACAATTTGCAACAAGAAACCTAAAATAAATCCACCAAGGCCGATAGCCTTCAAGAAGAAATTTAATGTGCATTTTTCACTTTACATGTTGAAACCACACCCAAATGAAATCCAATCAACATAAGATTTTATGTGTATCATATACACATCCAAATACACAATATAAATGAAAAGCCCCAAATTTGGAAGTGGTCTTAAACCCTAATTTTTCAATTTCTTCAAATTGGACAAATTAGACCAAATTGGTTAAATCAATTCCTTCAATCATGTTTCTTCCATTTAAATCAAGTCTCAACACAATGAAATAACTATAGATCAAATCTAGGTCATTTAAGAGTGGGTCAACAACTCTAGATTAGAAACAAGGTTCTAAAAACCATAAAAGAATGCTTATTACTACACTAGTAACAATCTTCCAAGTTCATACATGCTTAACCCCTTCATCAAACTTTCATCCATCAAAAACACAAAAATAAAGAATAGAAAAACTTAAGAACATCATCAAGTGAAGCCCACAACAAGAGGAACAATTTACTCTCTAATGGAAGGCTGGAAATACTAACTAAATTTCAAGCTTTTCTTTGATTTTTCTTTTCTTTCTCTCTACCTTCTTTGCTTTTGTTTTAATGGAGTTTGATAAAGTGTTTTTTTAGGTTGTTCAAACCCTAAAATCAAAGAAACAATATATACTTGCTTATTACTACATTTGGCTGAATTTTGGCTAAGGAAAAACAAGACAAATATTTTTCATTTCATTTGAATTTGAATTTTACCAACTTGTTAAAATGATCATTATAAAATTTAATGATATTTTTCAACAAGTCAACAATTGCAACTTAGCCATTAAAACAAATATCATAACTTAAAATATCTATACTTTAATTAATTTAATCATTTAACAATTAAATAAATAAATAATTAATTAATTAAATACAAATATATTAAATATATGTATAATATTTACCTTAAATATTAAATACATATATTCATTTATGAAATTAGTCAAATATCTCAATTTGACAATTAATTAATGTGTATTTGAATTAATCAAGTATTAAATGCAAATACACAAAAATTAAGGAAATGACTATCGGGTCCCTACACATGTATTTTGCGTTTAACCTTTAAACGACTTTATAAATAATCAATATTATTTATTAATGTTGCTCTAGTGCTCTATGAGTATATTTCTTTATTGAGACTCTCTAGATTCAGGCATATCCGTCACGAAATCCAATTTCGTGTCCATAATTTATCCACCTGTAAATTATGACGATCATAGATAAACTCGTTGAATCATACAGGTCGAGGTCATGGCAAATGTATAATTCCTCCGTCACAGGTATCCGGATAAATCTCAGAGATATAGATGTAAACGTCAAATCTCTATAGGGATTATCCAGTCGACTATTCTATTAGCAATCTAAAAAAAGAACATTTAGAACTAACTTCTAAATTGTACCACGGGCCCATGGATTTTATCTGATTGCTAATCTTATGGACTACCTATGCTCTGATACACAGAACTGACGGATCCTATCTCGATACACACAGGACACCTGAGGATCTATCCACACCCAACGAACAAGCGGAGGTCTGATCTAAATAGATCGGTGACGTGACTACCATCTAAGTGTAGAAGATGTCTCATGTGCCCACAGTGGCATCTCAAGTCTAAGAATCACAAGTGCTACTCAACCCGATAAGATTCTTATTGACGTTGGTGTACCATCCATTAAGAATCTTCGGTGAGTCGTTCAGTGTTTATCTGTTATAAACACCTACACGTCTATACTAGTCTCCAAGACTTATGGTTCATTGAGAAACCATTGGAATCATATATTCTAGTATACGACATGTACCGGTCTCAACTGGTTTACTATATTGACCAAGTAGTGTAAACCTTGACCAGGAACTGTCTGAGAATGACAACGTCATGATACAACTCAATGTCAGTTGCGACGCTTTTGCAACTGTACCATGACTAGCATTCTAAGGTCATTACGTCTTTACCATATTAAAAGATACATTATATTATAGAAACTGCATATATTATTCAAAATAATAATGTTTTACAGAAGTATTCATAAAGAAATACAACCGGGAATTGGCGCTGTGAACACTAACCCCAACAGTTTTTGCTGTGCCGGACGAATTACGTTTGATTGAACGTGGGATATGTTCAATCGGGCATACAAGGTTTCATATTATTTATTTGTTTATTCATGTATTGCTACTTGATGCGCATGGGCTGATCATGCAGGTTAAAGGTCTTCCACTCGAGGGAAATGCCTAAAGGCTACCTTTACCACGATGTTTTGTCGCGCCCTTCTCCTATTGATTGCGCTATTCGTCTTTGGCTTGGTTGTCATTTTACATCTTTTCATTTTCGCATTCTTGCCATGTTTATGTTTGAGTGTTTAATTCTAATGGTATATCGGATGGGAACCCAGAAATAAATTTTGTAGTCGAATCCGAACGGACGGTAGTGCGGTCTGTACTTGGGATACAACTCCACGTACCACTTGAGCAACATTCATACATGTTCCCGTGTCATTTCAGATACCACTTTGGTAATCTCGTTCGAACGCGTTTCCGAACGCTACACGAACGTATGTATTCTGTCTCATTTCCGTTCGAACGCGTTTTCGAACGCTACACGAACGTATATATTCTGTCTCATTTCCATTCGAATGCGTTTCCGAATGCTACTCGAACGCACATGTATTCTGTTTTACCGTGCATCAGGTCTTATCTCGTTCGAATGCGTTTCTGAACGCTATACGAACGCGAACATTCTATTTACCGTTCGAACGCGTTTTTAAACACTACACGAACACACATACAGTGGACAGATTTCTTTTCATCACATTTCATGCATGTTTGCTTCTTTGGTCACTTCTTTTGCAGTACATATTTAATTATCCGTTTTTTTAGTACTTCCTTTACAATTATTATCTATTCACAACTTATGCACTTCTTTGTCTAATAAGTCTATGGAATTACACATTTGTCTCCTTTTGTATTTATTTATGTTTATGGGTGTGCAATCTTGTGTGTTGATTATATTCTATTGCATGTGTTGCATAAGACCTGGTTATACTATTGCATTAATCTTTTCATTACAATTGACATAAGTAAGAGACCGTTCCGAACCCAACGGTTTGAGGTCTTCCCTTGTGAGGGGTGAGTACGGCCTTAAATTATTTCCCAGTTCACACTGAGTGGCGACTCCACTTTATTTCTCCGGTTTAGTCCCCCGCGGGCTACTCTGTACTCCCGACCGGGCCGCGAGCCCGGGACAGCGTCGCCGATTTCTGTGTCCTACACACATTTATTAATAAATGAGGGCATAACACTTTAAAAGTAAATAAATAATTTGTCTAATTTATGAATTAGAAAATTTACTTTTTACTTTACAAGTGTAACATGTCTATTTGTTATCTAATATATATTAAAGTAATATATTTTATTAGTGTTGGCTTTATTGCCATGCATTTTAATGTGATTAAAATTAAATCATAAATGGCCAATTCCCCCCTCCTCACGCCACTTTGTTTTTTTTTTTAGAAAAGTTATTTTTCTTTTATTTGGTTAAAACAAAATTTGACTTTTCAAAAATACACCTCACACCACTTTTGTCTTTTAAGTGAGAAAGGTTGTTTTCTTCATTTCTCTCTCTCTCCATGGCTACCGAAATCAGTAAAAAAAACAGTCCCAAAAATTTGGTTTGAAGAATCCAACATGAAAGACAAAGAAATTCAAGAAAAAGGCTTGGAATTTAGGTGATTAAAAGGTAATCTTCTACAACCCAAGCTTGTAAATTAGTTTCATGTTTTCTTGAATACTTAGAAATGTTCTAGGGTTTCTTTGTTTTTGAAAATTTGGGGATTTTGTTTGTGGTTGATGGAGAAGAAAGAATATGCATGTGTGAAGTTGGTATTGAAGCTAATTAGTGTAATTTTGCTCCAATTTATTCAAATTATTGTTGGATAAAATTATTTTCATTCTAGAGTTGTTCATCCACTCTAAATAGCCTAGAATTATTCTAGAGTTGTTCATATGTGGTGAGACTTCTTTGGTGTTGGATTAATTAGATTAATCTTGGATAAAATTGGATTAAAGCATGAAAATTTGGTTAATTTACCTTCTGGATCATATCTGGAATTTTCAGTGTATATATTGATGTATTTAATGTTATGGATGAATTTTTGGAGTTGGCAAAATTTCTGGAAATTATTTTCGACTTGAAATAAGCGAAAACGGTAAAAAATGACATTACCGGGTGGATTTTGAGCCAACCGGGTGACAGCTGTCCAAACAGTAAATTTGTCACTGTTCAGGCAGCCCATGAACTGCCCCGACACTATTGGAGCTGACCTGGGCAGTTTCCATAAGTGTCGAGTAGTCGGTTCGGTCAAAAACGTGTTTTAATCCATTTTGTGGAAAAATGGTTTTCGTAAAAGTTTCACAAGTTTTCATCATGTTTATGTTGATATTGAATAAATAGTTTTAGGTGAAATATGAATAAATTATTCATATTAGATGTTGAATAATTTATTTGGTATTTTGAAAAAATTTTAAAATACGATTTCGCCCGACCCGCGCTTCCGCTGCGCCCCATCCCCCAAAACCCCAACACAATCTTCTGTGAGGTAGCTTATTCAGAACGTAGTTGGTGGAAAGCAAGGCTTCCCCCCACAAGTTCTGAGGTAAACCAGAGCTTTTCAATATGGCGTTCATCATTTCCTTCTACGTTCGGTTTTTGCGCTCAACAATTCTGTTTTGTTGAGGTGAATAAGGAGCATTAGTTTCGTGAATAATTCCATGATTGGAACAATATTCACCAAATGGTGACACATATTCACCTCATCTATCGCTCCTGATTCTTTTGATTTTTTTGCCAAGTTGATTTTCAACTTCGTTCTTATAGTGTATAAAGCTCTCAATAGCTTCATCTTTTCTCCTCAGCAAATATACGTAACAGAATCTTGCGCTATCATCGAGAAAAATGACAAAGTAGTTTTTACCGCCTCTTATTTGCACAATATTCATATCACACACACATCAGTGTATAAGTTACAAGGGTTCAGAACTTCATTCTATGGAATGAAATGATGTTCTATGCATTTTTTCTTCAACACATGCCTCACATTTATTTTGGTTATCAATTATAAATTTAGGTATAAGGTCCAAGTTAATAATTTACGCATTGTATCATAATTAACATGTCCTAACCTCTCATACCATACATTTTGCGACTCAATAATATAAGCGAAAGTTATAGCTTTATTATTAGCACTGTGTCGATTGACAGTCATTACATTGAACTTGAAAAGGCCCTCAGTGAGGTATCCTTTTTCCTACATAAACATCATTCTTGGTCAAAACAAACTTATCAGAAACAAATACAAGCTTGAAACCATTCTTGCTAAGGAGTGAACCCGAAACCAAGTTTTTACGAATATCAGGAACATGCAAGACATTCTTCAATGTAAGCTCTTTCCCAGATGTCATATTCAGAACAACTGTGCATAGTCCAACCACTCTAGAGGTATAAGAGTTTCCCACTGTCAGATGATCACCACCATCGACCTTCCGATACAAGGAAAACATCTTGCTAGCGGCACAGATATGACGAGTAGCCCCAGTGTCTACCCACCATTCTCTCGGATCTCCAACCAAGTTGGCTTCTGTTACAACTGCTGAGGGGTTCATTTATGAGATCTCATCAGTTAGCTGCTCATCTTCAGTTACATGGGCCTCATTTTCATTTTCTTCCATTTGTCCTTAGACTTCTTGTTTCTGTAGTCCTTTGCTATGTGACCGCTTTTTACACAGGTGTAGCATTTCCCCTTGAACTTCTTGTTTGATTGGGAAGAATTAGCTCCACTGTTCTTTCTCTTTTTGCTACCCTTTCCACCTTCGACGATGTTGGCCTTAGACTCCATAGTCTTGTAGGCTTTCTCAGACTTACTGTTATCCTCTTCCATCCTCAATCGTACTCCAAGGTTTTCAAGACTCATCTGCTTCTTTTTGTGTTTCAGATAGCTTCTGAAGTCCTTCCATGATGGAGGTAACTTTTCAATGATTGTGGCAACTTGAAACATCTCGCAGAGTTTCATTCATTCATCTAATATTTCATGAATGATCAATTATAGTTCACCCAACTGAGACATTGCCATTTTTGAATCTACCATTTTATAGTCCAGGAACCTACCAATGACAAATTTCTTTTGCACGACATCCTCGATTTTCTATTTCTTCTCGAGAGATTCCCAGAGAATCTTCACAGAAATCATGCATTGGTACACATTGTACAAGGTATTGTCAAGTCCTCCCAAGAGGTAGTTCTTGCATAAGAAGTCGTCTAACGACCATGTCTCTTCTCGCAGTTGCTTGGTTGTTTTCATTTCTCCCTCCACAGGACCCGAATGATCTTTGAGGTACTTAGCCAACTGCAGCGTTGTCAGGTAGAACAATATTTTACTCTGCCATTGTTTAAAGTTTGCTCCACCAAAATTTTTCGGTTTTTCTCCATGGGCGACCGGTACTGCTATATTTCTACTAGCCATGTGTAATTGGAAAAACCAACAGTAATCAATAAGTCTACAAAAGAAAAATTACAAAACGATCAAACGAATGATCTTATTTAAGTGATATACTAAGAATCCACTCGTTGTTATATTGGACAGTAGTACCAAATAACACAAGTCCTTGAATTTATGACTAATGGTTCTTATCATAAGTAAATAAAGGAATATTCCCAGAGGACGAGGGGGGTCCAGAGTAACCACTTAAATCCTTTAAATACTTTCTCAATAGAATATTTTAGACATTCAAACTTAGTATTACATTCAATTCACAATACAATATGTGTAGATTTATATGTGTATATATGTATTAATCAATCAAGCTTGGACGGAATTACATGTGTAAGATTACACTTTTAATTCTCAACCAAGTATGCAACACACAATTAAATTTCAACTTTATCAATATGTGTATGCTTGTGATAATTGAACACCCTAATATTAACTTAAATCTATACTACTAAGTTTAGCATAATATAGTATATGATTTTACTATGTTAATATTATGATAACACAAATTAATCTAAGGTAATTCCAGGATTAATTTCATTAGTGTCACGTTCATTTCTTCGTTCGAACAAAACTTTCCAGTGAGTTCACGTTCGTGTAGCGTTTGTAAACGCGTTCGAATGAAATGTTCCAGAGTTCACGTTCGTGTTGCGTTTGAATACGCATTCGAACGTTCTTTGGTAGAAGACTTGCGTTCGAGTTGAACGAGATTACGAAAGATTGGAATTTTTACCTACGCGTTCGTCGGGCGTTCGAACGCCCTTGCATATTTTCCATGCACATAATATATTTTTCCAGAAAAATGGCTATTAATACATGCGAATTTTCATCTAACAACACTTAAAGTTTAATAAGTTCTTAAAATTGTTGATAGTATAGAGTCATTAAATGAATTTAACATGCTAAACTAATCTTAATCATTCAAAACCAGAACACAACAATGGAATCAAATATACACTAACATGCCAATTTAATATAAACCATTAGACTTTAGAAAAACTTGGAAATGTAGAATATGATAATCAACTTGGTCAAAGTTGAGTTGCCTCTGTCTTTAAGAACTTATTAACCCCGCCTCGGTGCTCTACGAATGGTTTTGTGGCTAATGTTCTCCTAGGATTACTTGGATTCTTCTTGAGAGGGGGACACTCCTTTCACAAGATCTTGAACAAGGAAGAATGATAGAAACTCTCTCTTGACTCTAAAAATGACTCTCTTAGACAATGGAAACTTATGATTTTCTGGATGGCTTTTAGAATGAACATAAGGCTCCTTTATATAGGCATAAAATGATGCATTTGAGGGCACCTTTTGGTTTGGGGTGTAACCCTCTTAAGGGTTATACCCATTCCTTATACCTTTTGGAGCCTAGAGGTGTGTTCTTCCAATTTTAGAAGACAAGTCCCTACGTGTTTGTGCCTTTCCCATATGACACTACTCAAGCGATATGACACTCCTTAATCCATACTATATATTTAGAGAATTTACAACACGATTCTTGTAAGAGTCCGGGACAGCCATGAGATTTTACCTACTCCACTTAAACTCGGAAAGAGTGGTTTGACGGTAGTGTTTCCAACGATTTAATAAAAAAAAAAGTGTGTTCATTAGTTTGCCTAAATTTAGAGACCCCAATTGCATGGGTAAACATTTAGGCTTGTTAGTGTAATTTAACTTAATAATTGTGTTAGACACAAATGGTCATTCTAGAGTATTTTTATCACTCTAGAAATACTCAGAATTGTCTTGAGTAATTCATATTGTGGTGATTTGAATGATATAAATTAATTAGATTAATTTGTTGAAATAATTGGAAAAATCAACTTGTTCATTAATGAAAGGAAAAGAAAGCGTAAATACCATTTTTCTAAAATCTATTAGCTCGTATTATTACTGGATTACATTTTGCGTAAACTAAATCGGTTCGATTTTAAAGATATAAAATTATGAGAAAAAGATCGATTTATGTGTGGAAAAATTCGAAAACTTTAAATAAATTTAAATTTATATCCAAAGTTTCATCAATACACTAATTTATATTTTTTAAGTTCAATTTTACATTTAAAATTTAGTCAATATATTAATTTACACGCAATTAATATATATAAACTAGTACAGTAACTCTAAGTTTTTTTTTTTTTTTTTGGTTATTTCAGACGTGTTTTTTCGTTATTATCCAGATCTTCAAATCTTGTATTGATTTTTATTTCTGTTTTGCATGAATAAAATTTTCTTTTCATCCGTGAATAAAAAAATCTATACGGGAAAAATGATAGATGTATTTTTAAAAGTAAAGACTTGATTTTGGAGCTTGCTCGCAGGGTTATTTAATTGTAAAAGTTTATATTCCACCAATCCAATATTTGACTTATTATAAAAATCTTATCGTTCACAGTTGAAGCATTAACATTATCTGTCCATACTCTCCAACACTTACTATGTGCATGGCGGATGGGTAGCGCTCGGTCCTCACCAATACCACCAATCACCAGCGATGCGTCAGCTTTACGCTCTCCCGCAACCTCCACTCTCATTAAACGTCGTCGTTTCCTCATCCCCTCCGAAACGACGTCGTCACTTCAACAAAATGCCGTTTAACAAAAAACCGCCCAACCTTAAACCACTCACTTCCCGCGTCGTTCACCTCACTCGCCGTAGACAACTCCATCAGGTAATTTATTTTCAATTAATTCGTTGATTTTTCCACGAAATTATTAGATTTTGAATTTCGAAATTTGTACGTGTAGATTTTCGAGGAGATTGAGATTGCGAAGAGGAAACACGGGAAGCTGAACACCATCGTGATGAACGCGGTTATTGAAGCTTGCGTTCATTGCGGAGACATTGATTCGGCTCTTAAAATCTTTGATCAAATGTCAAAATCCGATGGCTGCGGTGTTGATAGTGTCACATGCGGTACCGTATTGAAGGTCAATTTTGTGGTTACCTTGAAACATTTTGATAATATTGAAAATGTCATCAATTTTGGAAAAATAAAAAAAAAAATAATAATTTGTATATTTTATTTATATTTTTATGACAGGGTTTAGGTGAGGCTCGAAGGATTGATGAAGCTTTCCAAATGCTTGAGACAGTGGAAAAAGGTGAAGCTCTGGGAAGTCCTAAACTGTCTGCACGGCTTATATGTGGCCTGCTAAATGCTCTAATTGAAGCAGGTATATTAATTGCAATGTCGAAAAAATGATATGAACATGAATGAAATGAAATTGAGCTTTCATGGTTTGATTTTTCTGGGGTGTCTATGTACTTTAAATTGATGCTAACTGATAATGCAGTTTGTGCGTGACTGTAGTGCAGGAGATTTACGCCGTGCTCATGGTCTTCTTGCACGATATGGTTTTTTGCTTCGTGAAGGAGGAAATCCTTCAGTCTTGTTGTACAATCTATTAATGAAGGTTTTGCTCTGTCTTATAGTTCTCTTTAAGAATTACAAATTCGAAGACAAAGGGTGCGTTTGAGAGAGTTTTTCTCTCAAGAAAAAAGCTTTCTGAAAAACACTCCAAGTGCTTCTGTGCTTACGAGATTGTGGATTTTTTTTTTTAAAATTCTTTCAACCGAACAGTATGAAGTAGATATAAAAGCAAATGGTATCTGACATATTTGAAAGCTCTTTAGTTAAGAATGCTGTTGCGCTTTGCAGCTGCATATATCTACTCTTGAGGAGTGATTTTGTTGTTTAAGACATTTTGTCTGACTACTTTCAGGGACATATAAATGCTGGCAGTCCTGAGGTTGCAATAGCTCTGCACGACGAAATGTTACGTGTAGGATTAGAGCCTGACAGGCTCACCTATAATACTCTAATCTCTGCATGTGTCAGGACTGGGAAGTTGGATGTTGCAATGTCTTTTTACAAGCAATTGAAGGTTGCACGCATGTATTTGAAATGCCTGTTTTGGCCTCTGTATATTTTTAAGTTGAACAAGAATTGCATTGGTTACTTCATTACTTTTGATTGTGTTTTCTAAAACAGGGCAAAGCACAGAAATTTAGTTATGATGGTTTTCACCCTGACGTCTTCACTTACACTACATTACTCAAGGTCTGTTTCCTGTTTTAAGTTTTTTCTTGCTTTACTGACTATATAAATGAGAACTTTGTAAAAGTTTTTCCTGCGGCGGCTGCCAGTATATACTTGAAACAACTCCAACAGAATATTATCTAATTGCATAACTTGTATCCTGCTGCGGATCTGATACTTTTTTCGTATCTTATATTAGCATCAGTTGGTGAATATAGATCTTATTCTGATGAATGGGCATTTCTAGCTTCTATTGCGTGTGAATTAGCCATTCTGGGTTCTTTTGTTGAGCAAAGTTTTGAGGCAGTCCTGTTAATTCGTTTTCCTTTGCAGGGCATTGGGCGTGCCAAGGATTTGCAATCAGTTCTGAAAATTGTGCTCGAGATGAAATCATGTCATAACTTGATTCTTGATCGAACTGCGTTCACTGCAATAGTTGATGCGTTATTAAATTCTGGCTCAATCAAGGGTATCTGCAATTGTATCTTTTTTCAGAACTTTGTATTTATGAGTGGTTATTTGGTGGATCAGGTTGCATTCGAAGCTGCAAAAGTATTTTGTTGGATTTTGAAACTGCATCAATTTGGGTTCTATCCACATATAGGAAGTGTGTGATTTTTTTTTAAAATACTTGCAGAAAAGAATTATGTTGCTAATGCAAAATAAATGATTAAGATAGAATAGCTTCAATAATATTTGGTTGGATTTTGGGACAGCATCAATTTGGATTTCTTTCCACATAAAGGAAGTTTGTATTTTCTGCATATTTACTTGCAGAAGGCATATATGTTGCTAATGCAAAATAAATGAATAAGATTATGAACATATTTGTTATTCTGTCAGAAGAATAGGTACAGGGGGGAAATAAAATGCACCAAGTTTATGCCATTTGCATTGTTATCCTACTATTCTACTTTCATGCTCTTATCAGTTGATATCACCTTATTGCATGAATACTAAGCTACCTCTTATTTTAATTAGATTTGAAGTGGAGACAAAACTTTTTTTCTATGCCTTAATAACTGCACAATAATTCTTATTAGTTGTGGGCCTATGATATGCCTAGGTGCTCTTTGCATATTTGGAGAAATAGTAAAGCGAGCAGGTAGGAATCCAGGTCTGCGGCCAAAACCTCACCTCTATGTTTCCATGATGCGTGAATTAGCTGCTAGGGGAGACTATGATATGGTCAAAAATCTGCATAAACGCATGTGGCCTGATTCTGCTGGAACTATATTCCCAGAAGTTCAAGAAGAAGCTGACCATCTTCTCATGGAGGCAGCCCTAAGTAATGGGCAGGTACTAGATCTACGAGATCTTCAACTTTGGGTCCTGTAATGGCATTATATCTTTTATTTCTAGACTAGCCCTGCAACACTCAAGCATTTAATCTATAATTCCTTTTAAGTTGTCATGGCACTTAGACATAATTTATCTTCGCTTTTCACCTCTGCTCATTGCTGGCACAGTAAGTTATTTTGGGTTTTTGTTTTTGTTTTGGTCAGGTTGACATTGCCATGGAGAAGCTTACCAATATTATTACAAGATGGAAGGGAATATCATGGACAAGCAGAGGAGGCATGGTATGTAGCACAGTAGCAAATAGAAATTATATATTTAAAAAAAAAAAAAAAAAAAAAATTGATAAAGTAGAACAAGTACCTAATCTTTTGTGTCAATTATCCTAAATTCTCAGAGGATCAATTTATACAATTTGCAACATACTTTTGAGTAGATAATTTATGTATTTGTATTGACAATGAGCCAAAAGATTCCTTCATACTACCAAGTTATTGGCTTGTTGCCCTTCAAGGTCTTTCAAGCTTTTAAAGATATTATAACCATTTTTTTTATAATTGTTAAAGTTAATTCTGCTGTTTTTTTGGTTGAAAATGCATAAACTTATCCCTGATACTTCTGCATATCTTCATAATGCAGGTTGCTATTCGCCTAGAGGCCTTGAAAGGGTTCAGTGAATCCATGTTCAGCCCATATCTACTTCCCCAGGTACCCAATATAGATTTTTCTTTCATAAGCAATGTTGATAATCTTCACTCCATAAATTTAACCACTTCTCATGCATTGTATCTGTACATTCGTATTCAGATATCACTGGATCAACCGATTGAGACAATCATGATGCCACTGGAAGAAGCTCGGCCACTGCAACGTACCATACTGTTGAGGAAAGTGGTTATGCGCTTGTTTAGGGATCCAGTTGTGCCTATTATAGATGACTGGGGGAGTTGCGTCGGACTGTTGCATAGCGAAGATTGCAGTGAGGTATTTGCATATTTATTTGAGCGGCCATTCGCAACCTCCCTTAGTTCATTTCATTGATAGTTGTTGTGCTGTGCAGTTGGATGCCCCGGTGTCAGCCATGATGAGAAGTCCACCTCCTTGCGTTACCACCTCAACATCCATCGGCCACGTGATTGATTTCATATTAGAAAAGAGGTATAAGATGGTGGTAGTTGTAAAATACAGCAATTTATATGATACTGCTTACAGTTCAAGGGCAGTCGGAGTTTTTACCTCTGAGCAATTGTTCAAACTTTTTGCGCTGGCGGCTCCGTTGCCGTGTGCAAGAACTTTGTGCCTGTAGAAGAAGCTGTGTAATTCCATCGTTATATTTCTCAGTCGTAATTTGTTTTGAAATTCGTTGAATTAAAATTTTCTTTAATAAGTTCTACACAGTGAACAAAATGAAAAATGGTGGAGTTTAAAGCACATCCTATGTCATTGCATGTAAATCATTGTGCTAATTAATAATATTCAGAATGTGCAATTTGGTACGTTTATTTTTCCAATTCTGTACTGGAAGAGGAAAACAATAATGATATGTATTTTATACAAAACATTTTTAACAAATAATAAGGAGAATCAACAAATAAGATCATTACAAAGATCTTTAGGGTTTCATAATTCAGTTTGCTGTTGATTAATTTTATTTTTATCATTTGGATGAGGCTGCAGATTCATAATCAATGACAGTCTCAAATGCCCCAACAAGGGCTCTCACTTTGTTCTTCCTCTTCTCCAGCAGCTTACTCGCCGTCTCCTCAATCACATCGTTATAATAAGCTGCCGATGGGGACTCCTTCCTCCCTTGCCCGTCCTTCAGAGGTGACTCTGACACCGCCTTTGCTGCCTCCTCTACTTCCTCCCCTTCCCTTGCAGCTTCTTCTCCGTTCTCTTTGTCGTCTTCAACCTTATTATTATCATCATCTTCAGTACTTTCATTAATCTTCTCATGATCTTCGCTCTCTTCAGGAACAGTACTATGGCCGCCAGTTTCCTCCTCTTGAATTTGATTATCTTCTTGTTGAGTATCCCTATCCTCTTTCACTTGATCCTTCAATTTTTCTTCTTCATCAGTTTGTTGATCATCATAAATACGTGATTCCGGGATCAAATTTTGATCCTCTGACGTACAGGTGGAGATATCACAAGAGTTGATCTTCTCATCGTCTCCAGTTTCTACAACATCATCATGCTGAACATCTTCTTCAGTTTCAGTTTCAGTTTCAGATTTCGAAACTACTACTGATGTCTCACTCTCTTCTTTATTATTAACTACCTCTTCGTTAACTGATTCCTTAGCCAAATCTTCCTTATCTTCTTGCTTATTATTAGCTTCATGATCACAACTACTTGAAGCATTATTACTACATGACTCCTCCTTGTTGACGAAAGATGGGGCCTTGATCTTCGTTGGTACATCTTTAGGGGTTTTGGAAACTGTATGTTTACCAAGAGAGGATGACCGGAGGGGTAACTTTCTATCGCGGTGAGCTAACGGGGCTGGAGCTGAACCTGTTCTATTATGGAAAGGACCGGGTGAGATGAGTGATCTTCTTCTAGGAGAAGCAGAAGATGGAGGCTTGTCAAATGATCTTCTTCTGAGAAGCTTTTGGTTATCCTGATGATCGTGACCAGTAGTAATATTGTTTTTCTTATTCCCAAGCTTTAAAGGTTCATTGCGTGAGCTTATTGTTGGTTTAAGGTAATTGGGTTTGTTTTTTTCTGATGATGATGCTGCCCTGCTGCTGCTGCTGCTGCTGCTATGAGTATTACTACTGGTTT